>JAMWYP010000022.1:4292486-4451416 GCA_025563575.1 Acacia pycnantha | reverse complement strand
TTTCAACAGCCTTAATTTGATAATTATTTTTTTAAAAAAAATTAATAAGGTCAAAAAGCCCGATAGTCATGTTGTGCCCTTCATATCCATCAATCCATGAGAGGTCCCTTTTAAAAAGTTCCTCTAGTAGCAGTGTCTCAGTTAGTTAATGGCATTCCAGCAACTTCATCCTTCTACTATGAACAAGAAACTTCCAAAAATAGATTGTTCGCAGATGGCCTTCTGAACATTCAAAATCAACAAGTAGGTATATCAGTATATGTGTATAATAAGTCCTTGTGTAATTTTTTTTTTTTTTTTCAATGAACACTACATGCATTCAAATTCAAATCTACAGAACTACAAGTTAAACATACATACAAACAACAAAGCTACCTCTAATTTCCTTCATCAAGCACCGCATCTCTTGGTGGGGAGGTGGTGGCTGATCAAGGATGCAATAATTTCCTATACTAAATTATGAGCAAGTTTCGCTAAGCTCTCAGCTACGCTAATCAATTCCCTAGGTACTTGGATAATTACAACATTCAAATTTCTATATAACAGAGAATGTGCTTTATCTGCAATGTCCTTGAAAGGATGACTGGTAGATCACCCTCTCAGGATCAAAATTAACCGCTTTAGTGCAGTCAGACACGACCTTCACTTGGTTATAACCGCGGGCCTAACATAAATGTAGACCGTGTATGAACCCTAGTATCTCTGCTATGGCCGGTGGGACTGATGACAGTTTGCAAATGAAACCGCACAATCATTCCTCATGTTCCCCTCTAACCACTCCTGAGTTGAGAACTGAGGCATCTGTTTCAAGTCTTACGAAGCTTGTTGTATCAGTAGGATCCATCTGTCCTTGCTGTTTATGGTGGTAGAAAGTGCATCTAGATAGGAGGTCCTGATCCCAACAAGCTTTAAATAAACTTGAGTGAGCATTTGTACATTCCGATACTTCCTCTTCCCCACAGTTGATGCTTCCTTGTGTCAATTTACTTGTTTCATCTCATAATACTTAATCATTCCTTCGTATAAAACATATTTATTTAATTTGATTATATCAAAAAAGTTAGTTTAGTTAGTTAATATGACATGTATTTCTTAAATAGCTCTAGTCGTCTTTCTCAATTCATTCATTATATTTCCTCCATTATTACTATTGAGGGAGCATCAATTGGGTAAATTATGAAAAAATTGACAAATAACTAAGATTTAATCCCCAAATATATCTTATATTATGAGCTGGAAGAGTATTAATAAGGCAAGCTTGTAGCTGTGCCCAATACTAATCAGGTAAAATATCAGTACATGATATTCCCTCCAATCCTAAATATAAAATCTATTTGACTTTTTTGAAGAGATTAAAGAAGTTAAATAAGTCACTTAATCATAACATGTACATGTTGGGTATTATTAGATTATATATCAGTTAATAAGTCTGATAAATTAATCTGAATAAAAGTGATAAATATAAATATTTTAAAGTAATTTATTTAACTTTCTTAAACTATCCTAAAAAATCAACTGGTCTTATATTTACAACTGATGTAGTATAGAAGGGAAAATAATTGCCTCCAGGTCTCTCTTGCAAAAGTAATGCACATCACACAACTAATAAGTAATAACTCCCATAACCTCGCAGCCCCGTCCATTTTTTTTTTTTTGATACGAAACGATCTGGCATTAAATTAAAAGGGGGTTACAAGGGGATTAAATCCCAGCACATCATTAAAACATAGAGTCCGAACACTTTCCGGACAAACATCAAAGAAGCTTGAAGATACTAATCCTTTCTTAGCAAGATCATCGGCCACACTATTTTTTTCTCTCGGAATACAAAGGATCTTAACGTTCCAGTTTCTTCCTGTTAATTCCTTAATCCTCCACATCAAGAGACTCCCACTACCATCAAACCGATCGCTACTCAGAATGTCCACTAGCGTCTTCGAATCCGATTCCAATAATACTTTCCTGCAACCAAGATGCCAAGCCAAAGACAGGCCTTTGACAATGGCCCAGGTTTCAGCCTCCAATACCTCGCAGAGACCCAACTAATGCGAGAAACCTGCTACCCAATTCCCTTCATGATCCCGAAGCACACCACCACACCCAGCATTACTTGAATTCACTGACACCGCTCCATCGACATTCATCTTGGTCCAACCCAACGGTGGGGGCTCCCAGGAGTGATTGGTGGGAGCATGAGGATGAGACAAATCAAATAGATCCTGGGATTGCACAAAGCTTCTCCAACTATTCAGGATAATAGCCGTTGGATTCTCAGGTTTCCTTGCCTCCTCGTTGAAGCAGAATCCATTCCTCCAAGTCCATAGCTTCCAAACCGTCACGCCCCAAAGAAGAACCCAGTTACCACTCTTCTGCTGCGCTAGATCCTGATACAAATTCAGCTTGAACCAATCCCGTAAAGAGGTAGAGAAGAACGCCGAATGAAACTTCTGATCCACCAACCTTAGCCACAGCTCCCTAGCATACCTGCAATCTCTAAGGATGTGAATAACATCCTCCAAACCACTATCACACCAAGAGCATAAAGGGGAGGTAGAGGACCATTTACTCCTCCAAACATTGGTAGGCAATCTCTGCTGAAACGCCATCCATAAGAAAACACGGATTCTCTCTGCTCCTGCCCATTTCCATATTGCTTTAAAGATGGGCTCCTTCTCTGCCCCCACATTCCCCTCAATCATCCTGTACGCACTCTTCAACGTGAATACCCCACTAGCGGTTCCACTCCATATGAGACAATCGTTACCAGCTAAAGGAGTGGGGGGCATAGCAGCAATAAACTTTTGGGATACATACCTCGGAAAAATACTTGAAATTCTAGCGTAATCCCAACTCCCCTGAATCACCCAATCCGCCACAACACTGTTCAATTCCCACTCATTAAGAGGTCTAATACAAAGTTGTTGCAGCGTTTTGTCCGAGAAAATCCATCTGTCAGTGAAGAAACGCACCCCAAGCCCGTTACGGACTTTCCATAAAGCTCCATTCTCCACCAAAGATTTATGTTGCCCTATAAACTTCCACACTGGAGAATCATTAGTTTGTACCTCCATCAAATTGTTCTCATCCCTCAACATATACTTATGCAAAAGTACTTGGGCCCATAAACCATCTGATCCAATTAGAAGCTTCCACGCAATCTTTGCTCCATAGGCTTTGTTCATCGAAGTAAGGCGCTTAAAGCCAAGACCACCTTGACTTCTTGGTAACAGAAGGTGCTCCCATCCTATAGGATGGAAACCATGCGACACTGAAGATTTTCCCCAAATGAATCTCCTCTGTATTTTCTCAACTTCTTTGCAAATAGAGACCAGAATTTGTGCACCCTGCATAGAGTACAGGGGAACCGTACTGATCACCGATCTAGCCAGCGTAATCCTACCCGCAGTAGAGAGGCAATTCTCCTTCCACGCAGATAGTTTGGATTGCACTCTATCAACAATGTATTGAAACGTCTCCCTGGAGCTTTTTTTCCTTGACAGAGGGAAACCCAAATATTTCCCTATATCCGTAGTAATCTTCAGTCCCGACTCAGATACTATACTTTGTTTTACAGAATGAGGCACTTTAGGCGAAAAGAAAACCGAGGATTTTGACTTGTTAATCTTTTCACCAGAAATCACACAGAATTTCTCAAGACAATTCATCATGCACCGGGCTTGATGACGTGTAGCTTCGCCAAACAGCAGGAGATCATCCGCAAACATAAGATGAGATATGGAGGGACCCGTTTTAGATACCCGGATAGGTTTCCAGCTCCCATAATTAACTTCATCACAAATCATATGAGATAGTTTATCGATACACAAAACAAACAGCAACGGGGAAATTGGGTCACCCTGTCTAAGGCCTCTCTTAGCTGAGAAAAAATTCGTTTGTTCCCCATTCCATAGAACATTATAAGATACAGATGATACACAATACATGATAAGGTCAATAAAATCCGCTTTGAACCCAACCTCAATAAGAACTTGGTGTAGAAAGTCCCATCTTATCCTATCGTAGGCTTTTTCAAGGTCTATTTTCATGGCCAATAGACCTCTTCTACCTCTTGCTTTCTTCATTGTATGCATAATTTCCTGACCCACAATGATATTATCCTGAATTTGCCTTCCTCTAATGAAGCTGACCTGATAAGGGGAAATGATGTTATCCATTAAGTTCCTTAATCGGCCTGAGATAATCTTCGTGATACATTTGTAGTGTACCGAACAGAGAGAGATAGGCCGAAAGTGACCCATAAATTCCGGTTTATCTCTCTTTGGAATCAAAGAAATAAGGGTTCTGTTGTGCTCCTCAAGAGATTGTTCCTTACCAAACACCCTTTTCACAAAGCGACATAAGGACGCCCCCAGAATCTCCCATTTCGATTGAAAAAGGATAGCAGGGAATCCATCAAAACCCGGGGCCTTGAAGGGGCCAATAGCAAAGAGGGTTTTTTTAATTTCTTCATCCGATGGGGATATGCTTAGAGATTCCAACACATCACTATCCAGCCGAGGGAATCCAGTAGAAGTCACATGCCAATCACCAATGACTTGACCAGACAAATCTTGGTATAGGTTTTGAAAATAGAGTGTAGCCATATCTTTAAGTTTATTAGGATCCTCAACCCACTTCCCATCCTCATCTTTCAGCATAATGATCTTATTCCTCCTCTGTCTCATAGAAGCCTTTAGGTGGTAGAATTTTGTATTTCTGTCACCTTTCGCTATCCAGTCAGAACGAGCTTTTTGGAACCATTTCAATTCCTCTTTCCTCAAGAGATCATCAAGCTGCAATTGTAAGTCCTTTTCCAAATAACAAAGAAAAGGGGAACGGGGGTAACTAGGAGATTTCTGAATGCCCTTCAATCTAGCTAACAGAATTCTTTTCTTTTTTTCTAACATGCCAAAACAATCTTTGTTCCAAGAAATTAAACTTTCTTGTAACCCCGACAATGAATCCCCAAAATCCCTTTCAGAATCCCACCCATTTTCCAAAAAAGAGTTAAAATTTTCATGTGTGAGCCACATGGCCTCAAATCGAAATGGGCGAGCTTGACTGACATTATCACTCAAATAAAACTGAAGAATGAGGGGGTTATGATCCGAGAAAAGAGTGCGAGGAAGTACCTTTACAAAGCAATCTCTGAAGGAGGTGAGGAATCTGGTATTCACCAAAGCTCTATCAAGCCTCTCATAAAGACGGGAGTAGCCAGAAATCAAAGGGCCCTTCCAGGTAAATTTTGGACCACTAAACCCCAAGTCCGATAACCCACAATCTTTGACTTGCTTATTAAACCAGATTATCCTTCTATGATTGCATCGCACCCCCCACATCTTTCGTCCGATGACATGATATCATTTAGATCACCATAAACTAACCATGGACAAGAGATAGAAGATGCTAAGGATTTAAGCCGCGTCCAAAGAATTGAGCGCAAATCCGAATGGGGAATGGCATAAGTTGTTGTAAGAGCAAAGGATGGCTTCCCTTTAAACTCACAAATTGAATGAATAAACTGCCGATTCTCCTCTTCAATCGAAACCTTGATCTCGTCACTTTTCCACAACATAACAATCCCACCCGAACGACCCTCGCTTGGAATAGCCTTCATAGAATCAAAGCCCCACGCCATTATCCGTTGGAAGGGAGTGTTATTTGTGCTTTTGTCTCAGCGAGAATAATCATACTGGGCTTTGGGCCCTTACACAAAGACTTTATATTTGAGAAGAGCCTTCTATCACAAGCTCCCCTTACATTCCAATAAAGTATCTTATCCATAAAAAAAAGGTTTATACAGATAGGGAAAAAAAACCTTTAAAGACCACTAAGCGGCTTGCGTTTCTTGGACTATAGAACAGTCCACTTCAGCATCGTTATTCTCATTCTCTTGATTGGGCTCAGGTGAATTCAGCTCAATATCCTGGTCACCCATACCCATTAATTCATCCCCTGGATCAATCGGAATTAGACCAATCTCCCCCAGGCCCAATGCTTCATCTTTCTTCTCCCCCGGGTCAAAAGATGCTTCGCCTAAAAGGGCTGAACCCATCTCAGTATCCTGGCCCACTTCCTTTGGGCCCAACCCTTCATCCTCCTGAACACCCCCTGTCGTGGCCCTTGGTTTGAAACAAAAGTAGTCAACAGTCCATCTCGTTTTTCTCTAGCCCTTTTCTCCACCCTTTTATTCGTCTCCTGTTCCATCACTTTTTCCTACCTCATAGGATCGTCGTTTTCCACCCTGCTGATTTCCTCCCTGGATATAGACAACTTCTTCACTTTATGCTGAGCCCTTTTGTCTTTAGCGGATTGACTTAGAGGGGTTTGCGCCGAATCCTTCTGACCGCTGACCTCCTGTATATTCCCCTTGTCTACTTTCTCTTGCTGCTCGCTATCCATCTGCGCAAGAACATCGAACCTCGTACCATTGGACTCCCTTTTGCTAGGTCCCTCCTTTCCCTCTCTAGGTTTCCGTTGGCGCCTTTGAACCACTTTCCAGACATCCCTGTACGAATTATCAGTACTTGGAATCTGGACCTTCGACTTTTCCGGCGAAGTCTCATCGGAAACCACTATGCTGTCTTTTTTCCCTTTAGTTTTCCGACGTGAACAAAACTCACCGACATGTCCATACGTTCCACACTCTGAGCAAAGCAGATGTAGACCCTCATACTCCAGGAAATACTCCTCACCGTCCAGCCGAAAGCCCGCCATCAGTTGCTCTTCGAGATTCACCATTACACAGATTCGAGCAAAGCGTCCTCGAAGATGACTGGAAGTATTAACATCAACTTTAAGTGTGTCGCCTATCCTGTCTCCTATGACCTTAAGAGTTTCACGATCATAGTACTCTAATACTACGCTTGGCACGCGAACCCATACAGCCATCTTGTCGATCTTCGCCCTGGCTGGAACAAAGTTAGGCTCCCATGGCCTCACATGAAGATAATGATCATATATCATCCAAGGGCCTCCAGTGAGGGCATTCAGATAATCGGACCTGTTTGACAGCTTAGCCACATAAAAACCATGACCAATATCTATTAGGCTTATCACACATTTCTTTGCCCACATCGTTTGAAGCCTAGATAGTAAAGCCTTGTAGCCAATAGCTTTGTCCATAAGTTTCACAATTACTGCTTTCCTCCAAGCCCTATACAGTCGTTTCTTCACTTTATCTGAGATCTTGAACGTAGGAAAATTCCTCTCACTATCCTCTTCTATTACATAAAGAGGACCCTCATTCTCTTCATCCTTCTCGTCTTCCGACATATCATCGTCGGACTCAGCTTCTATGTCATTGATCACCTCAACGTCAGAATTCTCACCTTCACCGTCGTTGCCTTTGAGCTTATCCGCAAAGGAGATACCCCCTTTACTAAAAGCAGACCCTTTATTCCCCAGGCTTGGCCAAGCTTCCGTTTTACCCTTACTACTTTCACCTTTACTATCATTCTTAACCTTCTTTGAACGACGCATCAGCAAATCATCTTCCTCCTTAGATAGAGGAAGCAGAGAGACGAAGTTTCCTTTAGAGCGCATTTTTCCAGGCCCCGTCCATTTATTACGGGGAATGAATCAAATCTCCCCTGAAAGGTTCTACAGATATGAGGCTGGGCTTTACTGAAAATTTTGGGCCCCTTAAATGGGACCCTTTTTGTTTTTTTAACAAGAGAGGGCTATCGCCCTAAAATCTTAAAACAGATTTTTGGCAGTTTTGGGATCACATCCCATTCTCAGTTCAGCAATTCCACCTGCAGGGATGCGACATAATGATTGGGGCATGAGATGTTCCTGAAGAAACCAAACAAAAACAAAAATGGTGCTCCTACATGCCAATTTAAAACCTACTTTGACATGAAAGCCACCTCTGTTCCGTTTTTATATATATTTGTGGATCCTATCAAACCAAACATAAGATTGGTGTTTTATCAACTCACGAATGGCTTAATGGGCATTGTCTTGGTTTCTCCATATAACAATATTGAAAGGGTCAACTCTCCATATTCTCGCTAAAATAAAATGGCAAGCCCCCCTATTACCACATACTTTTTTTATTCCATCAACGAGTTTTGAAAACTTGTCCCCCCCACTACAGCAAAAAGTTTTTGAAAAATCGATCACGTACCAACATTTTTTTTCTAAATATGTCTATGAAGTTAATGTGTATTTTTTACCAAAAATGATTTTTATGATCACCAAGTTAAAGCAGTTCCAGTGTATTTATTTGCGTTGGAATAAAGATGAATTGTGCTATTATTAATATCAGGATATATTGATATTGATGTTACTTAAATTATTTAACTGGAAAGATCTTATAAAGTTACACAGATTTGAATTCGGCAGGTTAAGTTATACGAATTGATGTGATAGGGTTAAAAATGTAACACAGTATGGAACCGCGCGTGTAGAATATATATACACGTGTGCGTGTGAGTGTAAATGGCTTGTTTATTTGCTTCCCTTCACTTTTTAGCAGACAGTCATAACTAGTAGAACTTGATCAGTGATCGCATGCAAAACGTGGTCACGCAGCTAATTATATTTTTTTGTAGGGTTCTGAATGATATATTATTGTTAAGTTACTCATTAATTACCGCTATCGGTGTTGTGACTTTCCCCTAATGAATGATCTCATTCATGGTCCTCCTAATAGTAGAGATCAGTTTAACAATGCTAATCACCATCAAGTTCGCCCATCATTATATAACTTGGGCCGGACGGATATATTTGAGCCAGAATTTGAAGCCTTAACAGAGATGAGAAAGGAAACCTAATAGACAGGCATCCAAACTGCACTGCTTTTGTAAATGGGCAAGTAACAAAGAGATGCTCCACAGTCTCCAATTCATAGCATCCAAAGGAACAAGATGCTTGATTAAGATATCTACAGAAGGAATAGCATTATTCAGAATTTTCCATACATGGAGCTGATCCTTCATTGGAAAAGAGATGACCATCATAGGAATTTCCAGAATGCATCCTGACGTGGTTCATCATTGTTTGAAGAAATAAGATCGATTGAAAACCTTGTTTAACATAATAACCTCCAGAGGCATACTTTTAGTCCAAATGAATTTGTTGGGTAAATTATTGAAGGATATAGGATATTAAGAAGAGATCGAAATTGGAATCATGAACCGGATATGCAGATCTCATAAGATTAGAATACCATCTAACTGGACACCAGTTTGATGATGGATATGCTATCAAGGAGAGTCATTACAATCTCTAAGGCTTCCTGTAGTTTATTTGCTATACTTCAGAGTACTTTTGAATTAGATCACCGCTTCTCTTTTCTTCTGACACTCAATAAAGGAGCAACTACAAGTATTTTGCCTGAAAAGACAGTTTCTTCCACCAAAGGGAGCGAAATCTGGATCTTCAAATATTATTTATCAGGATATCAACATCATTCCTAGTCTTTTTACTTTTAATGGTATTTTAGCATTCAAAGGTTTAGATAGTAGGCTTTTACATTTAATGAACTTGTGTTACCGTATACTATTTTTTTTTGGTCAAAGGTTACCGTATACTATTGGACATCTGGTGTAAAAAGCTTTTAGTTGTTAATGCACTTGGCTGTTAAAAAAAAACACAATAGAGTACTTTCGTTTGCCAACATTTGTTAATTGACTACTTGAATTACAGTTACAGTGGATAGTCGAGCTGGACATTTAATAGATACAGATATTGTTAATTAAATGCTTAACTTGACGTACACGCGCGTGGGTGTGATTTGTGAAACGTACCTAAACACTTGTATCTTTAAAAAATCATCATGTGCTCCTCGTTATTGGTTGTTTAATAGTAGTGACAGCAAGCAGCGCATTTCGTTGACACAATCCAATCTACCTTTATTACACAAATTAAACCATGAGGAAAAGAAACTTATGTATGTTGGGTCAACGAAGTCCTAACTTTTGCTCATCACCTAGTAAATAAAGCTAGGAGCCTTCACCATGTTTTCTACATGCCTGCCTTGTACAGTTTTCGACTGAATGGAATTCATTTTTTCACTAAAAAGGAAAAAAAACTTATTTGGGGAAAGAGAAGCTTATTTTCAAGCTAAGTAAGAAAGGTACAGCTATATCTCACCTTTTCTTCACAGATGATCTTATTTTGTTTGCCAAAGCAGATATGGAATAGGCAAGAGGGGTGAAAGTCATTCAGGATGACTTCTGTGACTGTGAGGTCTTGGGACAGAAGGTCAACCCAGCTAAATCGAAATTTTCTTCTCGAAGAATGTTGATCATCATATTTGTAAAGAGATCAGCGATTTCTTAGAATTTTGTTCCGACATCTAACTTGGGCAAACACCTCGGCTTGCCTTTTTCACATGAACGGGCTTCAAAGTCGACTTATAATTTTATTCTGTATAAGATGGATGCTTGCTTGGCTAACTGGAAGTCTAGAATGCTTTCTATGAACGGGTTAGGTCTGCGACAGGCACGTCATCAGAATCAAGCCTTCATGACAAAGCTCGGCTGGGCTCTTATTCATAGACGTGACTTGCTTTGGGTAAGTTTCTTCGCGAGAAATACAAGGCAGGTGACGATCTTATCCCTAAGGTTGAGAAACGTCGAACTGAATCATCAGCTACTTGGCGAGGAATACGTAATAGCTGGGACATCATCAAGGAAAGCACTGCGTGGCGAATAACTAATGGCCTCAATACATCTTTTTGGAAAGCTGCATGGGTTCCGCATTTTGAGATTTTGAGCCGTTGGATCATTTGGCTATTTGTGAAATTCCGGATGAGTTTAAGGAATGGAAGGTTTCTGATTGCAATTGTATCACTCCTTCGGGTGATTGGGACTTGCAAAAGTTTCAGAATTATCTTCCAGTATATGTCCCTTGATGCTATTCGACGAGTTCGTATAAATTCATCCAGTGTGGCGTTGGTCTTCGGACCGGCGTTTTACTGTTAAGTCTGCGTATAATCATATTGCTGGCTCATCCCAACTGAATGCTAGATGTCGTTGGCGACTTATGTGGAAGCTAAAAGTGCCGCAACGATACCGTTTCTTCCTATGGCTCTGTTTTCACGGCAGACTGTTTACCAATATGGCAAGATTTCAGCGAGGGCTTCATGGACGGGTATTTGTGATGCATATGTAAGGGTGAACGTGAGACTATTATTCGTATTCTTAGGGATTGTCCATGACGTACTCTGGAGACTCTTCTTGCCGAGTAAGTGGCACTATTCCTTCTTTGGTAGTTGGTACCCCTATTCGGAATGGATGGATGGATTGGTGTGTGCGAAACTGTGATATGGTGAAAGGGTTCTGTGTCGCCATATCTGGTTAATTGGCTCTCAATGACCGGGTGTTTTGTAGAAGCTCTACATGCTTGTTCACGTGCATGTTTGGCATGGGGAATCCCGATGCTGGTAGACAGCCATTCTGATCTCTTCTCGGGCTGTTTGGGTACCTCCAGCGCCGGAAGTGGTGAAGTTTAATGTAGACGGGTCTCGTAGCGACTCACACTTGTGGGGGTTTAATGAGGACTCATGAAGAATTTCTTCAAGGTTTCATGTACAGGGTTGGAGTTGGATCTGTTATTACTGCAGAGGCATGGGCAATTATATGGGGCTCCTCCGCTTGCTTGGGTTAGACATTTGAAACATATTATTGTGGAGAGTGATTGTAGTGAAATTATTCAACTTCTTCATTCCGACGTCCCCTTTGAACATCCGGATTATTCTTTGCTGCTTGAGGTCAGATTCAACAATGATATGATGCGTCATGACTAAGAGGTAGAACTGGTTCTTTGTGATCGTGAAGTCACCATCAGATTATGTTCGGTCCTTGTTGATGTTTGATCGAGATGAGGGATCTTCCTCGTTTGTAATGCCTGATCAGCTAACTCCTCAGTTGGGGATTCAAGACTCCTTTGTATCCATTTCAGGGGCCTTTTAGGATTTTAGAACTGACAATCCCAAAAAAGGCCCCAAAATTCTGATAGTCCCAGAAAAGGTAGGACCTTTTCTGGGATTTTTAGAATTTTTAGTGAGTTGTCAACGGGGCTGATATAGTTGTTAACAGGTAGGTTTTAACAACTAAATCAGCCCCATTAACAACACTTTGCTAACAACTATATATATCAGTCCCGTTGACAACTATATCATTACCCCGTTAACAATTATATCAGCCCCGTTGACAACTACCCAAGATTCTAAAAATCTCAGAAAAGACCATGGGACCTTTTTTGGGATTATCAGAATCTTGGGGCATTTTTTGGGATTGTCAGCCTTAAAGAGCCCTGAAAATGATTTTCCCTAAAAATAATACTCCCTCCTGATTATAATAATAAAAAATAACACGTAGGAGCTGTTCACACCGATCATAATAAAAAAAATGACTAAAATATACTTTTAGTCCTTTAAGTTTACATGAGATATCTTTTGATCCCTTAACTTTATAAAGTATATTTTTAGTCCTATAATTCTAACATCGTTAATTTTGTTAACAGAAAATGCAAACTAAAAAAAAAGTGATAACGGTATAATTTTAAGTGATGACTGTGTAATTAAATGCTATTAGGCTTAAATTTAAAATATGGGTAAATTGAATAATATATAAAATTTGTGTAATTAAATGCTATTAGTCATCACTTGAGTTTGCTGCATCAACATTTTCCGTTAGCAACATTAACAATGTTAGCATTTTAGGACCAAAAGTATACTTTATAAAGTTAAGGGACTAAAAGTATTCCTTACGTATTAAAACTTAAAAGACTAAAAATATATTTTATCCTAAAAAAATTATGAAATAACATGCGGTAGTAAAATTTAATAGCTTTTTATTAAATCACTACTAACAGAGATAATATAATCAGTGCTTTATTAAAATTTTAAAGCAACAGATATTCTTAAAGATTGCAATAAAAACCTTTCCAATAAACAAATTTTATAAAAATCGATTTAATGGTGTATACATTAAATAAAAATAAAAGAAATAAATGGATACATTTCTTTCCCCAAATAATAAACCGCTGATACTGAAATTTGCGGTCAAATTTTTTTCTTTGGGGGAAATATAACCATGTGAGGGTGTCATGAAGGGAGGCGCAGAATGGGGTGCTGGCGGCATTCAATAATGAGATAAGCAGAAACCAATCCCGATCAAAGGGACCTCGTGTAAGACTAACCTGATAACCACTACATCATCTAAACAAATTGTCAAAAAATTCCTTCACAATATATATATATATATATTCTCAAAATATTGTGTCTGTACCCCTGCAGACATATGCATAAGTGTGGCTCCGTCACTGTCCTATAGAGTGAGTTTTGTAACCAACACCTTCTTTTATGGCACTTCTAACTTTGAATGTCTAGGAAGCCGGTGAAGTTACTTTTATTCCCACATGTTTTGTAGTGATTAGCTTTCCTTACATTTGATTTGTTTTTGTTATATTTGTTAGTTTTCTTGTTCTGCTTTATTGTTTTCGCAGTGTAAGCTTCGATGTAACTTTTAAGATTCCTCTTGACAAAAAAACATAATAATAAGGGAGGCGCAGAATGGGTGCTGGCGGCATTCAATAAGGAGATAAGCAGAAACCAATCCTGATTCCTATGTAAGCCATGACTTCACTTCATGCTTTGATCAAATAACTTCATCTGTTGCCCCTTTGAATTGTATATTTATCTGATTGGATCTACTCTGTTCTCAGCATCTGATTGGGCACTACACCTAGCTGCCCCCTTCATTTAAAAAAAAAAATATATATTCCCAGGTTCAATTATTTTGATGACGTCGCTAGATGTTAGTTGTTTAATTAAATCGCTTTGTTAAGCTCATTAACTGTCCTCCACCTAATTTCCTATTCCTATCTATCCTTACTTGTTGTCATCATCATCGCCACAGTTTCTTCAAACACGTTTAAAACATGTATACATATAGATTAACCCGGCGGCCCCCGAAGGAAAAAAAGATACTTAAAATATATACGTGCTCTATAAGGCACTAGTAGTAGATATGAAGCAGTGTTTTGCCTGCATGTTTTAACAAAAGGATGCTTTTAAGCATGAAAATCACGTTTTTTTTTAAACAACATAGTGGAAAGCATAAGCGAAACATGACATGGGCACCCATCCATCGCCAAGCTCGTGCGCCTTGCCATAAATTTGCATTTAGTACTATTAATTTGCAGGGCTATTAACAAATTGGGCCTCCTTTTATTAATTAACTTCATTCACTGAGGATAAGATTGTAGAGAAGTACTTATATATTTCTAGAATGTCATCTCATATATATTTTGACGAATTAAAATATAATAACTCATCTTATATATTTCAATCTTACATAGTACATAAGTCATTTAGAGAAATTCAATTTTTTTTTTTTTTTAAAAATAACTCATAGTAGAATACCTGGTTAGGCAGCTGCCAGTTTGTTTGCGAACGACAGAGGACTTCCTCAGTTGAATAACCAAGAGGTTTGGCGCTCATCATGTTAGCTAGCAGCCTAAAGAGGCAACAGCAAACGGCATTGAAGGATATAACAATAGAAGTAAAGTAGTACTTCTTTTTACAATTGTTTAATTTGATTACTGTATCGTTAGAAAAAGACGATGGAAGGGATAATAAAAGGACAATGACGTAAGAGTAATGGTGATAAATGAGAGCATATTATTAGAGAAGATGATGAACTTGGTCCACTTGGGATGCCCAAATATTAAAATGAAATGCCTCGCACACCACAACTCATCCACTACATCCACTGGATGGATGAGATGACACGACACACACACACACTAAAAACTAATTTGCCTTCAACTATACGAAAAGTCAGTCTCCTGCCATGTGATTCCGCAGCCTGGTTTCACTCTCCTTTCCTACCTCCTTCCTAACTCTACCGCTCTTCTACTTTCCACCTTCATCAGTCATCCTCCTCATTTCCCCAGCATAAATCATCATGTTTGTTCAAACTTAGACTACTCTTAACATCATTAAAATCACAACTCTCAACTAATTAATTACAGTAAGTATGGGTTGGGCTATTATGGTTCGATGTTGACCTGAAAGCTTGGAAACAGTCTGTTCTGTGGAGTCTAGAGTCATAGTACAGTTGGTGGTCGCGCTCTCACTTCCCCCCACCAAACAAAAAAGAAAACCAAGTCCCACAAATACGAAGACACCTTGTTTGACCCACTCAAAGTCGCACTTTGCCCACCAAGAAAAAACTATCCTTCCTCTCACATTCTCACATTTATATTCTCTCCCCCGTCGTCTCTGTAATTGCTAAAATTAAAATATCTATTTTATTATGTGCCTGATTCAGTGCCTTGCACACCTCGCTTACTTTCCCACCACTTGTCACGCAACTTCCCTCTCAGTTCTGATTCTAACTTCCTTATAAACCCACCATCCCACCCTCACTCTTACTCAACTCTCCTACATCCATACCATTAACACTCTCACCACAAATCTCAAATCCTCTCTCTGCTTCAGTCTTCTATTACTCTGAGGTTATTATCGAGAGATCAGAATCACATGGCCCTGGAAGCTATGAAGTCACCCACTGCCGCCGGCCCCTCCTTCCCCTTCCAACCCTCCGACCTCCACCACCTGGAGCCGTGCCCCTGGGCCAAGCGCAAGCGTTCCAAGCGTGCCCGCCTCGACGAATCCTCCTGCTCCGAGGAAGAATACCTCGCCCTCTGCCTCATCATGCTCGCTCGCGGCTCCACCAGTTCCGCCGCCTCATATGACCGCCGTGCCTCACCGACTCCCAAGCTCGCGTACAAGTGTTCCGTCTGCAACAGAGCCTTCTCCTCTTACCAAGCTCTTGGCGGACACAAGGCCAGCCATCGTAAACTCGCCGGTGAGGATCACAGCTCTTCTTCTAACGTCACCAGTACTGCTTCTGCCTCCACAACCTCTGCATCCAACGGTGGAGGTAGGCTCCACGAGTGTTCAATCTGCCATAAATCCTTCCCTACCGGACAGGCCTTGGGCGGTCACAAGCGTTGCCACTACGAGGGTGGTGCCAGCAGCAGTGTTGCCACCACCGCCTCCGAGGGTGTGGGATCCGCCCACCGCGATTTCGATCTCAACATCCCAGCCTTCTCCTTGACGGTGGACGAGGAGGTGGAGAGCCCTCACCCACTGAAGAAGCCCCGCCTTTCCATGATGACCAACGACAGAATCCCCCAGCAAGTGAATTAATTAGATCAGTCGGTTCATTAGGAACTCAAGGCCAGCGATCCTCAGATCGGCTCTGGGTCTTCTCTTTTTTTGTTGATTTGGTTTCTTTTTTATTTATTTGTTAAACTATTTGAAAATTCGGGGATTCATTTGTTGGTGTACATAGTGGTAGGACGGGAACGGATTCCCAACTATTGTACTGTGGAAAATCAATTTATTAATTTTTTTGGGACTGAATTTGTATTCTTGGTCAGTAATTCTGAAGTCTAAAGCCGCGTTGAATAGGAAAGAGGTGATAGAGAAACGTAGGGGCGTGAGGTATGCGTGGCCAACATCTGCGTGAGCGTGAGTAGCTCGGCAAAAACTGGTGGCAGTGGCTGTTGAGTCAAGTTGCACATGTTTCTGTCTTTGGTTGTTGGTGACGGTTTTTACTGTTAACCAAAAGAGCACTCTAAAGCCCGCCACCCCCTCACCTTGAAAGTGCGTGCTACCCCCTCCTCTCCCCCCATTTTCTCCTTTTTGTAGCAGAAAGTTTTAAATGCGTCCCCCACATAAACGAAAAAAATCCAATTCTACCTTTATGTACAGTATCTTAATGGTTAAATTTATTGGATAATTTATCCTATAAATATATCCAAATTTAACATGAATAGTTTAGCATGGTAATTTATTTATTTTCTAAAAAAGGGGGTCAATTTTATTAGTATTAAAACCAAATTTACTCCCACTAATTCATAAAAAAATAAGAAAAAACCTAGAAGACAACCTACCAGCAACGAAGCAAACAGAACGTAAATACAGCTTATGAGACACAAAAATGGGGCCAAGAAGAGTAGATGCCTTGTCAGAGTAGTAGTACAATTTGCATTAAAAAAAGAAAGAAAGAGGGTTTGGGTGGGATAGGGCCATAGGGGTGAAGGCCTAATTTGCGGGTCATTTATTTGGAAATGCTTAAATGAGGATGGCATCAGCTTTTGTTAGCATTCAACCAATTGAAGGCACAACTTGCGGTGCAAGCCTTTGTGGATATCCACCACTTCTGGAGGCACAACTTGCGGTGCAAGCCTTTGTGTATATCCACCACTTCTGGTTTTGTGCATCGCTCCGTCAGTGTCAACTAGTTATCATCGATCAGATTAGTGTTATCAAACTTTTTTTTTTTGTTCTAAAAATTTAAAAGGTGCAGTTTGAAAACGCAATCTGGTGACTTTTCCCCTTTACATTCTATTTTTCTATATCATGTGTATATAATGTTTGGATTTTATTTTGATGAATTAGAACGTGCCCTTGCGAGCCTGCGACTCAGTGAATTCACAAGACACAATAAACGAGTGCAATTATTTTTAAATTCGGACTCCTTATTCCGCGGCAATTTGATCGAACACGCCGTTAAAGATCAACTACGTACATCTACACTAATTAAGCGGTAAGCGGCTTGTATCGCTTAAATAAGGTCTTGAGTTCAAGCCTTATGAATGCAGAAAATCCCCGCTGGGAGACTCACCCACTACAACTAGGTGTGCGACCCGGGTCGGATCCGGACTAGTCAGAAAAAAAAAAAAAAAGGACCGAACAAATTTTCAGCTCTTATTGCCGCACTCTACGGGCTTTAGTCCATCTCTTTCCAAATTTCTAATTATGCGCTGGCACGTCCAAGTCTTGTCTTCGTCTCCTTATTCTGTGCCAAATTATTTAAAATTTTCATTATAAATGTTTTCGTTGCCAGATATTTTTTACCTTTGATCCGTTGGATGAGAAACAGAGATAGACAGTAATTTATTTTTATTAAAAAAATCGTACCACTCTTTTAATATCTAAATAATTAAATATCTCTCTGCTCTGATCACCGCATGTAGATTTTATATCTGATAATGATGTGGTCCTGAATACTGAGAATGAAAATATATATAAGTGTGTTACTTTTATCTCTATTTTTCAATTAAAAAATCCGACATTCAGTGTTACAAGTGATAAAATCTGACGGTCTTATCTTCGCCGATGTTCTACCCAGCTTCGCAGCTCGCAGCTATCCTTAACAATTACGAGACATCTAAAATTTGGCACGGAATCAGGTAACTGTACAACTCCCAGACACCTTCTCTAACCAGAGAATATTGTAAAAAACCGAACTTCTTAGTATAATTCTTTAGTGAATATGGAGTATTGAATACGAGTACTATATTCGAGCAAAAAAAAATAAAAAAATACGAGTACTATAAACATCGCGCCTTTAGTGATTAAACAAATTCTGAACGTTGATAAAATATCCTTGATAATCGTTCAGTCTCAAAGAAAAGCACATTACTGGGCCAAAAGGGGGAAAATATCCATACATTTCTTGTTATCTAGCACATTAGAAACCTGCAAGGTTCATGTTATATATCAAAGGTTTAAACTTTAAAGTGAGGCTTGGGCAAAAAAAAAAAAAACTTTAAAGTGAGGCGTATAAAGCTGTATAATTGGGTGAGGACTCCAAAATATGGCAAGTCAATCAAATCATAATGCATATTCCATAAAATAGCCCGTACAGTCTGGAGACGAGCCTACTTCTGAATGGACCACTAAATTGCCCAACCGACCCCAATCTCATCATATTCAACGGTCCAAAACTGTGATCTGTGAAGTAACGAGGACATGGGACGGCCATCCACGTGGGAAGAGTCACGAGATAAACATATAAAGCCCGAATATGAATAATTAATATCAATGGTTCTAATTATTCCATGCGCTCCTTGCCAATAAAAATTAAAATTAAAAAATTCCATGTGCCCATAAAAGTGGTTCATCTAATCTTTTGTTTTGTTAGGTTATCTTTCTCTCATCATTATTTTTTTTTTTGTTATTTTTCATAATTTTTACATTATGTATATTAAATCAATCTGAAATATTACAATATTATTTTGACTTTTCTCTATTTTTTTCAATCAACATCTAAATAGACAGGTAATGAGAAACAAAAAATCAAGAGAAAATCTGCTTCATCATTCGTGCTGTCAAGTGCCCTCATATAAATCATTCACGTTTCTCTCGTGCAAGCCATCCTTTGTCGTGAAAATCTGAAGAAGATGACATGAATTATCAAAAAAATTGTCGTGTATATGCTGTGTCTCGGTATCAATGTAGACTGTCGGCGTTGGAATGACCCGGTGTAGTAATTTTTTATACACGTGTATCATCTAAATCAAAATTTACATTTTTACTGTGTCAGTTTTTGTCGTTATTTGATGAACAAGTGGATTTCTAATGAACAATGATAAGTAGAATTTTAATTAAAAAAAATACATTTAGCCAAAAAGTTTATAGTTATACACATGTTACGGTAATCATCATTTTATTTAAAAAAAAAGTTAGAATTTTATTTTGTTAATTATAGAACTTTAAAATAGAAAAAAAAAATTACGGATAAGTTTTTCTTCCCTGGCAGAGATTAATGCTTTATAAGTAGACTTTAATTTTAAGAAAACTAGACAGTGAAAAAAATATTAAAGAAGAAAAGAGAGGTATAGCTAAACTTCTTACCCAATGACATCAAACACATTTTTTAGGAGCAGCTTGGTGTGAAGGATTTAGAGGGGAGGAAAAACTTTTATAAATCAGAATTAAAAAATTAGTAAAGTAAAGCCAATTTTTTTAATTAATATTTCTCTCTTTTTATATTACATATGTTCTAATCGTTTTAAAATTAATATTATAAATTTTTCTCTCCCCTTCTTTTCCTTCTAAATAACTCATACCAAGGGTCCTTAAACAGTTAAATACGTCGGATTAGTGGGGAATTAAAAAGATATATATATATGTGTATGTATATATGTATGTTTTTCTGTTACAAAAAAGACATATATGTTGACAAAAAGGGCCGTAACAGAGGAAGAGGCCCAAATAGAAGAGCTGAAGCTTGAAGGAGGAAATGATGTGATGGATGGAACCATGGTAGTGAAAACGTAGATTTTACCTGAAAACGAAAGGAGAATGAAAAATCGTAAAACGTAAAATCGTAATGTAGTAAAAACGTAAAAAAATCGTAAAAACACAAAAGCGTTTGGAAAATTAGTAAAATCGTTTTAATGAAAAAAAATCGTAAAAACGTAAAATCATAGTGATAAAACGAGTTTTTAACTACCATGGATGGAACAGAAAGTCGCATTTATTGCCAACGAGGAGTGACACAGTTGGTTAAGGTGTCAGCCTTCACTCCAAAAAGGAGGAGGTTCGAGACTCGCGGGTCGATGTGAGGGCCTCGTTGGCGGATGATCTGTAAGTATTTCTATAAGTGCTCTTTGAGCCTAGAGGCATGCCCTGACCCTGGTGGGTTACCGGTGTCTACTCCTACCTAAACTTTTATTTATAAAAAAAAAAGTCGCATTTTCTCAAAAAAGAAAAAAAAGAAATTTGCATGGAACAACAATAAAATTAATAAAATTTAGTTTAGTCGGTAAATAGATTGACTCACCAATATAAGAATCTTGTTGTTGGTGAGTAATTTGTAATTATATTTTTAAGTGTTCTTTAAATCAGAGACATGTCTTGACTCTAATCAACCCTATCTCGCAACTAGTCTAAACCTTATTGTATTAAAGAAAAAAAGGTTAAGAAGTAATTTTGACCAACGAACTTTTACCTCAGGAGCATCTAGTTCAAATAACTTTTAAGTTGATCAAAAATATCAAAAAAACTTTTAAAAATGTACAGTCAGCACAAAAAACTTTTACTCCAAGAACGCCCAATATAAAAAAGTTTTACTCTATTTTTGTGCTGACAGCATATTTTTAAAAGTTTTTTTTTTATATTTTTGATCAATTTAAAAGTTATTTGTACTGAGCACTTCTGAGATACTAATTTATTGTCAAATTCCTCCCTGAAAAAAAACTGAAGAAAGCAGCATGGAACAAGTGAGTGGGGGCGCGGAAACACGGAGCCGCTCTTGCCCAGAGTTTGGAAGGAGGGAAGATATTCCCGCCACTGGACCCCACCCGCAAAAACCCGCGGCCACTCTCCCGGATGGGAATTTCTCCACTTCCTTTACGTCCACCTCCCTCCATTTTATCCCTGCCGTTAATTCAACACTCAACGAGTGAGATTTAATATTCTATCTATATATTTCTAATCTTTTTAATTTTTTTATAAGATATTAAATTTCAATTGTTTAGAATTGATCACGTTGAGGATAAAAAAGTGGAGGGAAGTGACGATGAGCGAACTCGAGAGGGTCCTTTCTCACTCTCCCCCTCTTTCATAAACTCAACCAGAGTTCATTTTCTGAGCCCTCGCATCTCATCCTCTCATCGTCTTCGTTTTCCACCCTCCAGATGAGCTGCAACGGTTGTCGAGTCCTCCGAAAGGGATGCAGCCAAGACTGCGCTCTCAGGGATTGCTTCCGAGGGATCCATTCCCCTCACTCCCAGGCCCAAGCCACTCTCTTCCTCGCCAGATTCTTCGGCCGCACCGACCTCTTCTCCTTCATTTCTACCGTTCCCCTCTCCACCAGACCAGGTCCCTTCTCCTTCTCCCTAATCTTATCCCTCTCTCTATAATTCCTTTTCTGATCTTTCTTGTTTCATTTCAGCCTTGTTTCAGTCTCTGCTGTACGAAGCGTGCGGGCGAATAGTGAATCCCGTGAGCGGCGCCGTTGGACTCCTGTGGAGTGGTAACTGGCACTTATGCGAGGCAGCCGTGCAGACGATACTCGCCGGTGGTGTTCTTCAGCCGCAACCGGAGACTTTCCATGGACTTCTGGGGCCGATCCTGGACGAATCATCTCCTGACATTGGGAAAAATATGCGCTCTCACTTCTGGCCATTCATGCATGAATTCGGAGAGAAGGACCAGATGTCAGACTTGGATCTCTCCCTGCTTCCCGGGATAGGGAGGAGGCAGAGTAATCCGTTGGTTTCTGCTGAATCAGAAATGAGAAGCTGTGGCGGTTGCGGAGCCGAGAAGAATATTAAGCTTTTGAACCTGTTTGGGTAAGAATGGTTAAAAAGTATGATAGAATAATATAGAGAATTAAGGATGGGGGATTAGCATCTCCGGAAATGATAAACTTACAGGGCGAGGCGAGTAATAATGCAAAGAGGAGGAAGGCATTAGGCATGTTTGGCCATGGGGATTTTTGGTCCTGTAAAAGGGAATGAATCCGGTGAAGTTTTGGGGGAATTATTAGCATTGATGTTTATGATAATTTATATATATGTTTGATGTTGGACGAAGTTTTTGGTCCTGTAAACGAGAATGAAGCCGGCGAAGTTTGGATGTTCCTGTAAACATGGGGCCATATTTAATATATACATATATTGCTTGATGTTGAATTCGCGTATTGAAATTGACGAGAGAGTTGTAGTATTAAAAAAGAAAGTACATGGTGGGGGAAGGAAGGAATGAGGATGGCGAAGGGGGAAACAAAGTAAAGTGATGAAGGAGAGGGGTGATGGAGATGAAGGGAATGAGGTAACAAGACGAATCCTGTGGCCTGTGGGGTGTGGGGAGGGGAGGTAGTGCCGGATGGGCAGGTTCCGAGGCAAAATTTGTCCGGATCGTACACAACCATCCATAGCTTCTCCTCCCAAGTACTGTGCCACTTGCCACGTCTCATTTTCATGTCCTTACCACCTCACCTGTCTCGTCCTTCTTTTATTTTGTTACTTTCCAACAATTTTCAACTTCTTGTTAAAATAACGTTCCACCGTTTTTAAATATAAGGGTGTTAACTACTATAATTAGATAGGAAAATAGGGAGAAAGAAGATATGAAGAATGATGTATATTATTGATTATGGAGCATAATGCTAGTGTAATGTAATTCATAGTAATGGTGAGGGTGTGGATCCCTTTATTAGATTAGGGCTCCTAACTAACTCTTTAACTAATTACTAACTAATCAATTGAACTAAGCCCTTAATATAATGGGTTTTAACCAACTAATCTATTCTCTTATATTCTAACAGGGTTGCTGAATATCTCCAAACGACAATACATTTAGAGACAACTCAAACTAAACTATATGTTTATTGTATTTTTACATGTGTTGCTGCTAACAACCTGTATGGTGTAAAAGTGCTAACATCAACACAAATTGTAATCTAAATTATTGTAGTTTAATTGGAAAGTACTCTCCGAATCTAAACGCTCGAACTAGTATATGGGTTTATATATTGGTTATACGTGTAAAACTTTATTTCATCCTTTTTTTAAAAAAAATTTATAAGTCTTTCCCTGAACCCGACATTCATTGTACAGATAAGAAACTTATTAATAATGAACGATATTCAACACAAACAATTTTTTTTTTTTTAAAAACGCACATTTAAAAATAATAATTTAACAAATTGCTTTGATTTTTATAAATTAGCTCTGTGACAAAACAAAATGAACCATTGCTAAAGAAAATGGGGTGACAAAACAACAAAAAGATAATGGTGCAACTCAGGAGAAGAGAGGGGAGATGAGCTCGGTGTCACCTGATCTCAGTATTCTAAACTCCGTCCCACTCGGAGTTGGCTTACCTCCGCTGCACAAATTCGTCCGATGCGTCCGCTGCACCTAAACTGTGTCGTTTAATTGCTAATCGCACACACTGGTCTGCTTAAAAAAATATATATATATTCAACCACTACCGGGTAATAAAAAGATAATTCAGGATACTGAATCAAACTGAAAAAATCTTTCAAGATCTTAAGAAATTATTTTAAGATCTTAAAAAAATATTTCAGGGTACAGACTGATAGTAAAAGGATAATGATTGGTACTTAAAAAATAATTCATGATCTTAAAAAATTATTTTAAGATCTTAAAAAAATATTTCAGGGTACAAACTGGTATTAAAAGGATACTTCAGGATACTGATTGGTACTTAAAAAATAATTCTTATTTTTTCGAGATTTAAAAATAATATTTTTAAGTACCAGTCAGTATTCTGAAGTATCCTTTTAATACCAATCTGTACTTTGAAATATTTTTTTAAGATTTTAAAATAATTTTTTAAGATCATGAAAGATTTTTTCAGTACAATTCACTATCCTGAATTATCTTTTTATTACCCGGTAGTGGCTGAATTTTTTTTATTTTTTTTAAAAAACAGACCAGTGTGTGCTATTAGCAATTAAACGACACAGTTTAGGTGCAGCGGACGAATTTGTGCAGCGGAGGTAAGCCAACTCCGTCCCACTCACCTTTACACCAAACACTGCCTTTCATAGGCAGAGAAGATATGACCATTGAACAGTGATTAATGACAATTAAAGTGACAATTATAAATCTAAGATTTATAAAGATTCATTAAAAATGTCAAAAAAGCAAGCATGCTGTTAAACTGAAATCAGCATATATAACCTGCTTCTTGTTTTTTTCAAAGGAAGAGCAGTGCAGGCGTGGAAGAGGAGGAGAGTTTTGACATTGCAGAAAAAAGAGTTTAGCGAAAAGAAGAGGAGGGCGAGTGGAATAAGGTTTAAAAAGGAAGAGGCGCTATTTTTGCTTTAAAAAGGCAATCAAAATGAAGATGGCAGCGCATGATTGGGGTTTAAAAAAGAGGAAGGGAAAGGTGGAATACACGTGAGGGGAGAGTGGCGCCATTGGAAGTGGCTTCCACGACGACAACAACACCCACACATCACACATGACACAACCACGAATAAACAGTCTTCTCTCTTTCTTTGATTTCATCCCACAAATCACAATCTCCCCAAAAACCCACTTCCTCACGCCTCTCCAGTCGCCGCGTCCCCCTCTCTCTACGTGGGTCCCATCCCATCCCTCTTCCTTTATCTCTACTCAATTACTATCCTCTCCCCCTTTAATCTGAGACATTCGTTTGTTAACCCTCCTCCCTTCATTATTCCTTTTTTTTTTTTGGAAAATAGAGGAAAGCCGAAGTTTGGGAAGTAGGAGAGGCTAGTCTATGAAAGACTAGCACCAAAATACAACAAACTAGTAAAAGAACTAGGATCTACAGACCAATTGGTCTTGTAAAGCTATATCCAGGCATCCTGAAGGAATTGCAGGACTAATAACAAGTCTCGCATCGCAGGAGCATTATGACCCTCCTTGGCCATATAGTCAGCACAAGAGATGTTATCCCTAGGGGTATATCGAAGCGTCACGTCCCAGTCCTGGTAGAGAAGGTATCTAGTCTCCCTAATAAGGTCTCGCAATGGATGGTCAGCATAACAACAGTCTCTCATGAGGATGTTGATCACATCCAAGGAATCAAAATAAAGGAGGATCTTTTGAAATCCCATCTGAAGTCCCAAATTCAATCCCAGCTTGATGGCATAGAGCTCCGCTTCAATAATGTGATGGAGACCAAGGGATTTGCAAAACCTCATCAGCCAGTGCCCTTCAGAATTCCTGATTACTCCTCCGCAAGCTGCTTGAAAGTTGTGGCGAACTGATCCGTCAACATCAATTCGAACTGCATCGTCTGGAGGGGGGTCCAAGATCTCTCCTCATACTTGTCAAGTTGAAAAATTTGATGAGATAGGTTGTGATTAACATGATTTTCCATAAGAAGATAGTTACACAAGTGGAGCAACTCCCTGGTATCTTTGTGTTCGCATTGAAATAGAAAAGTTGCATCTGGATGTCCAGAGAATCCAACATCCCAAACTGAAGACTCGTGGCCAAGAGAATTCGTGAAACCTTCCCTTACCAGGGTTACGGTTGGTGTTCCAATCGAGTCATGCCTGCAAATTACCTGCAAAGAACTGGGAAAAGTAGTTAGGTTTTAAGATTTCTGCCCAAAAATTTCTCGCTTTCTCACAATCTCTGATTATGTGGAGCACACTCTCCTCCTGATTGCATTGAAACGGGCAGGCTTTCACCGCAAGCCCTCTTTTAGCTCGAGAGAATTGGTGACAAGCCTCTCATGACCAACCCGCCACATGAAATATTTAACTTTTTCGTGAATCATCATTTCCACATTAGGGACCAGAAATTACTTCTACTCCTTGCTTGATTAGAGATATATAGGTAAGCAGCTTTAACAGAGAAGCAGCCATCTTTCGCATTTCTCCAGGTGAAGCAATCCGGGGAGCCACTACTAGGCGGGTTCATTCGAGAAATGCTATTAATGATGTGGGAGGGAAGGATCCCACGCCATCTATCCGTGTCCCAATTTTCATTCAAAAGATGATCACGCACAGACTCATCTTCGTTGATTAAGGAAGGATCAACAACATAGGTAACTAAAGGACGGTCAAAGGGAAGCCAAAGATTAGTCCAGAATTTAGTTCCAGCCTCATTCCTGATCTTTCTACCAACTCCCCTAATGAAGTCCTCCCAAACGTCAACAATCGCTCTCCATGCGGAGGACGAGTTACGTTTCTTTGAGATTTTAGGCACAGCCGAGTTTCCACAGTTATACTTAGACCAGAAACACTGGACCCATAGAGCTTGCTTTCTGGTCAGGAGACTCAAACACAGTGAACAATGGGGTGATAGGTACCTTTCGTTACTCTTTTATGAATAATCGGAACCCCAAGATATTTTCCAATATCAGAAGTAATTCCGATCCCAAGAAATCTGCTTAACTCAAGGGCTCTGTTGAAATTGACATTAGCAGAACAAAACATTCTAGATTTTTCCAAATTAATTCTATGGCCAGAGACCTCACAGAATAGTTGCATTACTTTACGAACTTCCATCATTTGACTAGTGGAAGCCTCCGTAAAAAGAATGAGATCATCAGCGAAGAATGATGGGAGATCGAGGGCTTCCCTTTAAAGGTAAAGGGCTTCCAACGCCGGGCCTGACACTCAGATTTAATAAGGTGACCAAGACGTTCCATACAAAGGACAAAAATGTACGGGCTTAACCGATCTCCTTGCCTAACCCCTCTAGAGGGTGTAAAGCTCGGGCTTTCATCACCATTCCAAATGATAGACATAGAAGCAGTAGACATACAAGCCATAATGAGATCAATAAGATTATTGTACAAATTCAAGCATATTAGGGTATTTTTAATGAAACCCCAGTCAAGTCGGTCAAAGGCTTTCTCCATATCAATCTTGATGGCCACAAAACCTTTCTTCTTGCCCTTCATTCTCATGGAGTGAATGATCTCTTGGGTAATTAGGATGTTGTCGCAGCTGGATTTGTTCGCAATAAAACTGCATTGCTCATGACTTACAAGCTGGTCAATGATACCCCTGAATCTGCTAGCCAAAACTTTAGTAATGATTTTAAAACTTACGTTGCACAAAGAAATTGGCCGAAAGTCTTTTAACGACGAAGGATTATCAACCTTAGGTATGAGAACAATCTTGGATTTATTAATGGTGGACATGTTGGAGGGGTTATTAAAGCAATCCTCAATGAACTCACAAATTTTATCCCCCACAACATTCCACTGAGTCTGAAAGAAATGAGCATTAAGGTCGTCAGGTCCCGGGGCTTTAAACGCTCCCATAGCAAAAGTCGCATTCTTTATCTCCACTCTGGTAACTCTTCTTGACAATGATCGCAAATCATTATTTTCGATCAAAGGAAAGTTAGAGCACAATTCTCCAGGGTCTTTAATAGAGGCATTACGAGTGTAAAGATTGAGAAAGAAATCATGGGCCATCATTTTAGCCGTATCATGGTCCTCAACCCAATCTCCCATATCATTCAGGACAACACCAATTCTCTGTTTTTTCCTTTTAATTATAGTAGAAGCATGGAAAAAACTGGTATTTCTATCTCCCCCTGCAGCCATTTACTTCTAGATTTCTGGAACCAGGTGATTTCTTCTTGAGTAGCAACTTTGTGGTACTCATACCATAGCTTTCGCTCCAGTCTAAATAATCCCGTCTGTATATTCATTCTCCTGACATTATCAATTCCCTCCGCATTTACGAATCAACTCTTTTTCTTTTTGTTGAAATTACCAACCCTGTTGTTGTTCCAATCAGTGGCAGATATTTGGAAACTTTGCAAACCTTGAAGCCAATTTTTCTCACACCAAGCTTCCTTGGTGACATCCTTAAAATCATTTTCCAGAGTCCACGCAGCTTGATAGGAAAAGGATCTGTGAAAGCTTTTTCTCTGAAAAGACGGGTTTGAATCCATCACCACAATCCTATGGCCGGATTTAAATTTAAGCTCATTGCGAACAATGAAATTAGGAAAGGAGGTGATCCAGTTAACATTGGTAAAAACCCAATCCAGTCTTTCTTTCAACCCCTGCCTTTCCCAGGTGAATTTGTCACCCTGAATCCGGGCTTCAATGAGATCAGAGTCATCAATACAATTTTTGAATTGCTGCATTGAGTGCCAAGAGGCCTCACTACCACCAAATTTGTCATTAGGAGATAAATACGTATTAAAGTCACCCAAAACGAGCCAAGGAAGATTGGAGTTAGCGAGCGAGCGGAGAGATTGCCATAGAGTAGTCCTATCCATTGCAGAGGTTTCACCATAAATAATAGTCACAAGGCTCAAGGTGTTACTACTGAGATCTTTAATTTGACAGTGGAGCAATTGGGTGGAGGAGGTAAGGTAAGTAATATCAAAAGCATCACTGTCCCACAAAAGCCAGATACCACCAGTAAACCCGGTAGATTCAACCCGAATCCAGTGACTAAAACCAAGTTTACTACAAACTTTATTCGCTTTATCACCACTAATACGAGTCTCCAAAAGGTAGAGAATATTTATTCGATACTTATTAATAATATCCTTGATAATTAAAGGGAAGGTCCGGCTACCGGGCCCCCTACAATTCCAAGAGGCAATAATCATTAAGAAAATAATTAAATACAAGTCAAAGGATAGGGATACTTACCTGGGCTAGTCAATGTCCCCTCCATTCAGTTGTAGAGGATGGGTTTCAGGCACAATCGTCCCGTTGTCCTCCAAAAAATCAGGCGCAATATCTTCATTCGGGTCCCACTGATGATGCGAGAGCTGATTTTGCTCCATCAGAGCGACATCGTGGTCTTGGTCTCTCATAGGGTCAGTGCTGGCATGCCCGGAGTCCAGATCCTTTCCCATCTCAAACTGGGTTTCGGCAACCAAGGATTCTTGTCCCTCCGTAACATTTTCATCATCTACAATATGCTCGATCAACTCGTCAGGAGGTAAATATGGTGGCACAACTTCTGAGTCTTCTGCTCCTCTATCAACATAATCATTCTTCCTATTTTTGATTGTGATTGTAGAAGAGTTCACGATG
Source organism: Acacia pycnantha (assembly GCA_025563575.1). NCBI lineage: Eukaryota > Viridiplantae > Streptophyta > Magnoliopsida > Fabales > Fabaceae > Acacia > Acacia pycnantha. The sequence continues at coordinate 4,422,120 of JAMWYP010000022.1, read as the reverse complement.
TCAAGGTTGCATGGCACTATATCCACTATATCCTTCTCTTCAAAATTCTTCTTTTCCCTCCCGGCCTACTCTTTCGCTTCACTGACTTTTGAAATCTCAATTGTCTTGGTGGATCCAAAAATAACATTGTGGGCCTTAGCTGCTTTCTTCATATTACGCACAGAGGATAAACCGTTGGGCCTTAGATTGTAACCATCGGAAGATTGGCTCAAAATTACCGGTTGGCCCACGAGAGCATTGGTAGCCTTACCCTCCTTTTCTCTCGCTTTCATCACCTTCTCCTTCTTTTCTCTCACCGTAGATGACTCTAAATGAGGCTCCCAATCACCAAAGAACATTTTCCATCCGTGTCAAGATTCAACTTTTCTTTTTCTATATGACCAACCACATCTTCCTTGGTTCTGCTCTCCGATGACTCTATGAGGGACTTCTCAAGCTTTAAAGAACCAATAACCGACTTTTGTCTCTCTCTAGACACAACGACTCTTTCCTTAATAGAAGGTAGGGCTTCACCCTCTTTCCTTCTCCATGTAGTCGTAGCAACTTCTGTCTTTCTAAGGCGATCCACACCTTTCGAATAGATACGATCCTCCACATCCTGCAACACATCAAACCTTGAACCTGAAGCAGATTTCTTCCCCTTCCCATTTGACTTATTATTCTCGGGCAGTTTCCCCACCTTCCTTTCTGGCTCAACAATGTGGATTCTTTTCCTGGAGTTACGCTTGGCTATCATCCACGAGCCAAATTCTTCGTCAGGGTTTTTGCCTGGCACGCTAACTAGAGGCTTTAGTTGAGCATGACAGCAGCTTGGGTTTTTTGAAGCATGACTTGTGTTCACTATAGGTTGAGATATCTCTGACGAATTCTCCTCCGCGTTACGAACTAGCGGGCACTTCTCTTGAGAATGTCCATATTTACCACACTTAAAGCAAATTAAATCAAGCCCCTCATATTCCACAGTGTAAATAGTAGATCTAATGACAAACCTGGATTTCAGGGCTTGATTTAAGTCCACTTCTACACTTACCCTAGCAAACTTCCCTCTTTCCACCATCATATTTTGATTATTGCATTGTTCTAAGGTATTAACATCCACCTTAAGGGCCTTGCCAATCATATTTCCTATTTCAAGTAAGCACTCTTCAGAGTACACATGCACCGGAAGAGTAGGAATACGAACCCAAACTGCCACTTTTTGAATCTCATTACTATAAGGGTTGAAGTTTGGGCTCCATCTCTGCACTGCTAAATAATGCCCTTGTATCACCCAAGGACCATCAAACAATAACCTCAATCGTAGATCGATTAGCTCAAAGCTTTTTGATCTAAGAATCCAAGCAATCCAGTCTTTCATCATTTCTAAGTTCGCCGACCTCCCTAGTAGAGTAAGAACTAAGGCATCCTTCCAAGGACGACAAAGACTCATCAATCTTTCATCTGACATGCTTAGCTTAGGTAAGGAGTCAAGAAGAATTTTCTGCTCCTCAGTAAGAGGTGTAGAAATCTCCTTCTCCTCACAGAGCCATTCTTTCATTTGATCCTCCAATTCTTGAGAAAACGCCTCCTCTTCCTTCTCCAAGAGTTTGCTTCTGTAGGAAATTTGGTTCCTTTGATAAGCAAGATGCGAAGGTAGAAAAGTGTTGTTTTCCTTAGCCTTCTCACTTTGCAACATTAATACCGAGTCCCCCTCTTTCGACTGGTCTCCCTGCCTCTCCATCAACACAACTTCACCAAAATCTCAGAAGACAACAACAAGAGCAAAACTAAGAAGACGAGAATCGAGCATGTCTTCAATTAGGTAGCAAAACGACCAGAACTGAGGAAACCCAACACACAAACGAATAGAGATCCAATACCAAAATCACAGATGCACACGGCCAAAACCAGAACCCAAGACGAAGCAGATCTGAAAAATCTCTATCTTAAAACAAAAAATACTTAACCACTGAAGAAGAACAAAACCAGAACCAATACCTCAAAGATCAAAGGAGGAGGCGATCTACAAAAACGAAGCAAAAACCAACAGAGAAGCAGAAACGGACGTCGGAAAAAGCCCACGCCTGAGCCAGGACCTCAGCGAACTCCGGCGCTGCAAACTAGCTCGGACCCACGCCGGAATCCCACCACGACGAGCTATGGCGGACGGCAGAGGAAGGTAGAAGATGAGACGGAGGCGGAGATGGAGGGTGGGGGGGACGGAGGCGGAGATGGAGGGTGGGGGACGGAGGCAGAGGTGGAGGGTGGGGGGACTGAGGCGGAGATGGAGGGTGGGGGGACGGAGGCGCGGGCCAACAGTCAGAAAAAGGCGCAGATACCAAGAGAGAGCTCCATTTTTCGACCTTCAGCTTTTTCCCTGGGCTTTTATTTTATGGTTTGACGGGTTCATTATTCCTTTCTGTCTATTCCAACTCCTCACATCACAATTCACACCCCCTCCTCCATTTATTCATTCATTCCTTCCCCTATACATAATCATCCTCTTCAAAACTTTTTGTTCTTATTCCTTCCTTGCTGTTTCTTCTTCGCCACTAACAAAGGAACACTACTCAGTTTAATTCATATGATAGAGAATAATTGCCAGAATTTCACAGTTTAAAATATTAGTTAAAAGCAACAAAATTATTTGTTCAAAATGTGTACCTTTGGTTTTTTTAGTAGTACTTTGATTTGAAAATAAAAGCTTTAAATGCTTTGAGCTCGAGAGAAAAAACTCTTAACATTATTAAAAATCCAGATTCAAATGACATGCGATTTTTTCTTTTTGCCCCCAACTTAATAGATTCTCAAATTATGTCTTACATTTTAACATTTTACTCACTCATTGTATGTTTAGATTGTCGGTACAAGTTACTTTTTAATCATGATCTAGTGTGTACAAGGTAAGTACTCTCCAGTTTCATAATATAAGATAAAGCTATCGAATTTGATTAAATTAAAGAAATTAGTTAAATAAGTTATACGACATGTAATTTCAAAAATACCCTATTCACTTTCCTTAATTCTCTTATTCCTTATTTTCCTTGATTATTATTGAGGGAACATCAATGAGAATAAATTTGGAAAAGATTAAAAAAATTATGAAAACTATATCTTATGATTTAAAATCAATATTAACTCTTCAAATATGTCTTATATTAAGAACTGAATGAAATATATGATAAGAGTTTTATCTCAACTTATATGAACTTGCTTTTCAAACACTAATCTAAACATGTTTTTAAAAAATGTGTTATACACTTGACTCCATTGGCCACTGCATTACAGGCCTCAAGTAAGGCAGGATATCTAATCTAAACATGCTTTTTATGTCTCCATTGCTGTCAATATGTTTGGATAGGATTACTCAATTCAGTTAAGTTAAAGGAATGAAGATTTAACATTAGAAACAACTAACGACAACCTTCTTTATCGATTTAATGATGGTGTCAAGGCCTCTAATAAATCTCCTGCCATTAGGATTCAAACGTAACATGTAAATAATATTATTCTGTCTCCAATTTTTGTTTCTTTGTTTTAAATAACTAAGGGATATAGGGATATATAGGTAATTTGGTCCAAATTCTAAATCCCTAATTATGTCACATAACCTAGTTAATAATTTGTTAAGTTTAGTAGCCTAAATTAGAATTTAGGTAATTTAATTGTCTTTATATGAGATTATTCTAATAAATTATTTAATTTATACATATTTTTTATTTAATTTATCACACCTCTAAAAAATCATTTTTACAAGATCCAAAGACTATGAGCAAACCCATAAGAATGAGTTATGTTCGCGGGGGTGAGTGATGTGTTTTTCCTGCTTCTCCCTGCTGCCTCTTTATTTTGCAGACCTACCAAATGCATTTTTCATGGTTATTTTATCATTACATTATTTCTACACAAAATGAGTAACATCTTGATATCTTATGAATAAAAAACAAAGTTATTTTCAATATTTTACGATTTTTAAAAAATTTAAAAACTTAAAAGTGTGTAGGCATCACCACCCCTGCTCAATGTTCATGCAGGAAAAAAAAAACAAAGACTTGTGAACAAACAAAAAAAATCAACTAAAATATTAAACTTTATATATATACACACATCTGACGAGGAAAAGAACCAAAGGGAAAAACACAGTATACATCTTGAATTGTGAGAACTAAGCATCCACTCCTCAATCTTCAAATTGTACGTATGAAAGGCATCACCAAAAGGACCACGCGTTAGATTCTTCAAAGCTATATTAAGCTTACTTTTATATGCAACCAGCCACTCTCCTATGTTTAGACGTCAGGATGGTAAGCAAATACATACAGGTATAGACTGTTTGTTACTTCATTGTCTGGCTGCGGGGTAAGGCAAGCATTTCAACTGTAAAATATGTGTCTTCAGACTCCTCTCTGAAACCTGCTCACCAAAATGTTTCGTTAACTAGTTAGAGTAACAGTCCATTAACTTAATTTCTTCACAGAGAAGAATAATAATCGGAGGAAAATCAACAGATGTATAGTCAGAGCCGAATACAAGGTGGGCAAGGGTGCTTCCCCCCCAAGTCCCCACCCCACACTTGCACTATCTCTTTTTAGGGGTTAATAACTTTTACTGGTAAAACATGCTATAGAGTTTTGGCCCCCAAACTTTCAACTTTCAATTTGGCCCCCCACTTAATGAATCCTAGATTCTCCCATGTATAGTAAGTTTCCATACTTGAGATCCATACGCAAAATTTACCTGCAGAGCTGCAATGATTGACAACAGATTTTTGCACTCCTCCAGCAAAGCAAGTTCTTTCGAACTCAAATTAGCAGCTTCAAACAATAGCGAGTTTACTTGTCCAACCTATACAATGTAATATGCAAATACTTTTAGCATATTCAAAAGGGCCTGCGTGGTATAAGCAATCACGTCACCACAAAGAACCATAACATTTGTTAACCATCCTAAGACTATTGATATATAGACTTCAGAGTGCAGAGAAATAGACAAAGAATAGAGTAAATTAGTATCTATCCACCTCTTTTCTCTGCCTTACTGACAAGATCAGTGGGATTTAGTTCATAGAAATGTCAAAATATTCCTGGTGGGCACATGAGTTGTGGAGCACAACAAACATCATTACTTTTTCTCCCCTTCTCTTGTTATGCAAATCATGGGTGTCAGGAAGCACATCGACAACACTAAATGCATTCAGCCTCGCGCGCAGGGCACAAGATGGAAAACGGTAGAAAGAGGAGATAAGAATGATTCTTCACTTCATGCGAAATTTTATGTCATCAAATGGTTAACTACAACAAAGTTTGAGGGATATATTTTTCAATTGGCCATTGCTCATTAGTCAGTGTCCATGATGAGGCTAACCAATATATATTTAAACAATTCACGGGGGCCACACTATGCCACGTTAGCCAGCAATTTGAAGTCTCCTCTATCATTTGCCCATAATGGGTGAAAGCACAACAATTTGAGTTTTCTGGGTCAAAGATTTTGAGTACAGGGAACAAGGGAATAAACAGTGAACCCTCTGATCAGCACCATGTTCCTACATGCACGGCCTTTATTTCAAATTAAATTATTTGAGAAAAAATACATGTTAATTTAAGTTAATAAACCAGTAACTAGTGTCGTTATTGATGATTCCATGCTATGCCCTAATTACAGCTCGTTTACCTCACAAAGCTTTATGACAGAAAACTTGGATGTTTTCCCACCTTGATCAGGAGGGGAAATGCTTTGAGTCGATTAACAATTTGCAAGTGCACATCCTAATCCCACATCTCTAAAATTAAAATCAACCAGGACTAACATACACATACACGTACCTTCGGGGACAACAAACATATAGACGATGCCATCACCTGCATCACATCCATTGCGGAACAAATGGCATCCTTCACATTCAGCACATCTGCCTGAAGCAAAATACAAAGCTTTCTTTTCATATCAAAATATGCTATATTAACAGCATCGGTATACCTATTGTTTTTCAAGGAATAGAGGAATGAACAAGAAGCTAAAAGACAGTACCTTTGCCCTGCCAACAACTGGCAGGCGGAGAGTGCTAGCCTTTAAGGCCTCAATAGCCCCTGAGAGTGAGCTAGAGTATCCCCGATCCAAGAGAGCCCAATCTTCCAAATATTTTATCTACACGAAGAGGCTTTCACTAAGAACACATGATGTAAGTTGAACATAAAGCAAATGTCATCAAACCCAATTCAATGCACAAGCAGCATGCATGTAAATAAGAGATGAATTTTTAACTGCACATAATTTGGCACAAGTTCAACTTGCTTACTCGTGGCATTCCTATCAATTTCTACTGACAAACAACAAACAAAAGAGACGAGTAACGTGCAATTTACCCAAGAACGATTGTGATTTCATTTTTCTGATATAGGTTGTAAGTGTGTGTAGTAGCAATAAAACCAGCAACATGAAATCAGATGCCTTGAAATGCCCGCAACAATACAAAGAATGGAATGGCATGCGGGGCCCCACAAAAAGGAAATCTAAGAAACGCGTTTTCTCGAAGAAAGATGAACCTCCAAGTCAAATAAAGGCAGAAATACTGAAGTGGAGGGGTTCCCATGGATCTTACCTGTTCCTTGAGGATGGAAATTAGCTTGATATGTTGCTTCAGCAATATTAACTCTGTTCTTTTGGCTCTAACAGATTCTCGTAGCTCCGAGGTAGCTACCCATGCATTATAGAGGCTTTTCTGTTACAAAACATGATAATTCTGACTAGAGTGTACAAGTAATGCAATGTGAAACTATATAAATATGCATGTGTCAGGCAGTAAGTAAGAGCTAAATCCCCTTTCTCTCTATCCTAACTAGTATTAAATACACCTTCACAGATGGCGACGAATGTTGTTGAGGGCCAGAATGAAACCAAAATCGATACAATTGCCCATGCATGACTCTTCCGGTTTATACTCAAAGAAGCTTCAAAATGTGTCACTTAAGCTCTCTAAGGCAAAGCAAAATTAATCTAGAAACCATACCTCTGCATTCAGTCTCTGAACAGAGAGGGTGGCATCTGCCCTGGCATTTACAAATCGCCATTGCAATAGTTTGTTATAGAGGAGTCTCAGTAAATGTGCGTCAACAATCCGGCTCTCCCCTATCTTTCCTCTTCGAACATCAACAACAAAACTTAAAATAGAAGGCACATTGCCCATCCTATCGTTCAGGCAACTTGCCACTCCATTTCTCACTCGAGATGGGCTCATCCCTCTCCAAGGGGAACATATCGATGGCGTGGAGAGCTTACTTGGTGAGGTAGAACGAACCGCTGCACAGCTTGGAGATACTTGTCCCCTGCTATTTATAATTTTTCTGGGAGATGTAATGGGACTACCCACACCTGAATCTTTTGGATTGAGATGCTTAGGCTGAACAATTGTTTTATTTCCAGAATTCCTTGACGATGGGGATGCAGGATCCGTCTGTTGCCGTAACCGAATGTTAGCTTCTTGCCAGAACCTAGCTGGCACCACACTTCCACGGGAACCTCGTTGCCCTTGTTCCCTTCCGCCGGAAGAACTACCAGAAGACTCACTTTCATTATCAGAAGGAATGAACTCAGATCCACCAACTTTGTTCCTTTCAAGAACAACCTCTCCATTGCCCTCTTCAGAATTCATCGGCTCATCAAAAGAATCTTGAACATCCACCATCAAATTTTGCAGTGACTTAACCACGTCCCTGGACCCTCCCAATTTTTTCGTATCGTCCGAGTAATTGAGACTTCTAGCCGTACAATCCAAGGGCTGCGTTCCTGGCCATCTCTGCTGATCCGTGGACCTTGAATTCTCAGTCAGGCCAGAACTCCCGCCTCTTCCTCTTGCGGGAGTTGTGGCCTTCCTCCTCTCCGGCGTAATTTTCCTTAAATTTGGAGAAGGTGCTGGTTTCTCCTTGCTAACCTGGATCGCGAATGACGCGCCCTGAAACGAAACCGATAAACTCCTGGTTGAAGTGAAAATCATCTTCTGAGCCGTCGGCGTACCAGTGCCACCACTATTTCCACCTCCCACATACGAAGGTTTAAGCCGAGGATTGGCCGGTCGACTCCGGTTTGCTGAGAGTGAGCGCTTGGCCAGTGATGGCGACTGCGTTGGTGTCCCCATAGATGCTGAATTCATGGTGGTGGACCGAAGGGGCGATTGACATCGTCTTAGACTTGATGAGGAAGTAGATGAGGAGGAAGACATATTACGAGAGGTAACTTGCTGAAGTTTGGGTCTACGAGGAGAGAGTGCATTGTCGGATTCAGAAGGTAAGAGAGGAGTCCTTGTTGGGTGGTGAGACGGAGGAGCAGGACCTCCTTTGGTTGTGGTTTTGGGGTTTATAGCCGTAGAAACTGCAGTTACCATGGTGTGGGGATATAATGGAACATAAACTCGAAGCTCATCCTTGAAATTCACGCTCGGAAACCAAATTTCGATTACACAAGAATGAAAATAAAAAGAAAAGCCAACAGGATTCGGTAAGTAGAGCAAGGAGTAGGGTGATATAGAGAACTCCGAGTAGAAGAAGACCGCAACGAAGTCAGTGGCAGAATTGTTCGTATTTTAAAGGTAATATGATATGCAAGATGACCGTTGGTTTTCGCCGGCGACTATGCGCGCTTTGGTACTTTTCCTTTTCTTCTTTTTTAATTGTTGGGTTGAGACTACAATTGACCAAAGAATAATGAAAATTGGGAGAATCACTATTGTCGTAATAGTCACACTATGGTTCACTAGAATAACTACTGTCGTAATAGTCACACTATGGTTCCCCACTACGCGCAGTGAGTGAGTGTTTTGGTAACTCTAGAAACGTGGTTGTAAAAGTCTTTTTTTTAAGTCGTGATAAAACTTTTTTCTCATGTTTAATTTGTAAATTGTAAAAACTAATTCAAACATTCACTAAGTGACTATTTAAAACTTTTTTCTCATGTTTAATTTGTAAATTGTAAAAACTAATTCAAACATTCACTAAGTGACTATTTAAAACTTTTCTAACATGTATTTACAATACAAGAGAAAAATTTTTATCTCGATTTTTATAAACATATTTTTGGAATGTCAACTCAAATATAGATCCAAAATATACAAAAAATATTATCTCCTACAGGAGTACACTCATACTAATAAAAATTGGATAATAAATGAACTATTGACAAATGAATCTTGGACATTTAGCTGAGGGTTTAAACACCACTTTTGCCATTCCAAACTTGCTTAAAGAATTGGTAATCGAAAATAATCTTGTAAACAGAATCTTTCATAGACCATAAAATATTGGTGTATTTTTATGTCAGAAGTTTTAATTTAACCGATGGATTTTTTTGGGCCTGTGGCCTGGGGCACTAAATCCATTCTTCATAATGTTCTAACAAGGTATAAAGAATCCTGAGAAAAAAACAAGGTATAAAGAAGATTAGAGAAGGAAAAGAAAGATTCTAAAGTTTCCGATCTTCCATTTCATTCCTTTCCTCCTTAAATCTTCTTTATAACAAACGTTGTTACCTTCATATAAGGGTATTTTTTTTTTTCGGTAGATAGAAGATCTATGTCCTTAGGTTAGTTTTATTTTATTTTTTTTTATCAAAGGAAAAGTTGGTTAATTAAGGGAAAGAATGGGAATATATATAATTCATCCTGTCTATAATATATGACACTTCTAAAATGAATACACGATCCAAAATATAAATCATCTTCAATTTAATTAATGTTCTTTTCATTGTTTTGCTTCTTTAATTAGTACCCACTTTCTAACTTTGTCCATTAATTATATCCTCTTTTCTTTAAAATAATATTCATAATGTAATCAAACACATTTCTCAATAAGGATAAAAGTAAAAAATAAAAAATTATATTTTTGGACGTAATAAATGACTTAACTATCATTTTTTATTTATCATGATATGTACTGTAGATTGTAACTTTGTTTCAAAGTAAGTACCCCAAACTCGGTCAAATAATGGGTCCGGTTTCTCTCACCTCCAATTTTTTTCAGACATCCTCATTGTTTCATCATGGCCAGTCAAAATCTTGATTCAGTAGTGATTTATTTTTAAAATTGCGTGGTTTTTGCAAAATAAATCAATTTGATCAAGATTTTGACGGCCGTGATTGAACAATGAAATGTGACAGAAAAATTGGACAAGGAAAGGATTTCCTCCCATCAAATTTTAGGGAATGATAATGCTCTAGCTCGCAGCCTCGTACCAAAGTACGTTCCCATTAGTATAATTGCTTGAGTAGATGCAGGTGGAAGTGGAAGGAACAATTTAATGAATACTTTTAAGCAAAATAACATTGCACAAATTAATGACTCTACGGAACATCTAACTACTTAGTGATTAGAGCCTATTGTCCAATGGCCAATAATTACGCAATACTCAAGATTACAACATACGAAAAAGACATTAATTGAAGAAAATACATGTTGCTTTTTCAACCAATGCCAAGAAAATACAATTGATCTATCGTGCGACTGAAAGTTCTGTATGGATGGTATTATGTCCCAAGATAATGCAGAATATATAGAAGCTCATGTTGAGAAAAAGGAACCGAAAAAACAAAAAGGCGCACATGGCAATAATGGTCTATGGTTTTTCAAGTTGGCATAGGAGTAAAAATGTTAAGAGTTACAAGGAACCTTCAAATGCTGGCACACATAGTAATTGGTGGTATCAGGAAGTTGCAACATCAAGTCAATAATTTACCAAATTGTTAACCACTTAATTACTGACTTCCTGTCCTACGTGTGATGTCTGAACTCTTAACCAAATCCTCTTATAAGGCAATCATATTTGATCATCTCTCATCCACTCCTTTCATTCCCACTGAAGCAAACACAGCACAAATCTGTGATACTTCACTTTCTAGGCCATCTCTTGAATGTTTTCTTCTTGCTGTGAAATAAAGAGACACATCCATATCCCTTGATCTGGATCATGTGCCATAAATTCTCAAAAAAGATACGATAATAGTAGGTATCAAAATAAGCTCATCATGCATCCACTTTTAACGCAGGCCTAACAGGACCACTTGGTAAAGCCAGCAGCTTTCCTTCTGGAGCACTCAATTCCACCACGGTTCCTTCTTCTTTCCTTGCAAGCTATCGGCCAATATAAACCCCACCCTCCTATTCCTTTGTACAACTCTAAACATATCAAGAAAAATAAAATTCGTCCACATGATTATCTACCTAATTTGACTACCCCATCACGCGAAAGAAAGATTCTCTAAAGTAATTAAGAAAAAGTGGCAAAAGATTATGATGCAAATGCAGCTTTATCAAACGTAGCAGAACAGCGATGTTTATTCTAGAGGTATAAGCCCCATACATGCAGGTTCCCACTAAGACATTCGGAAGCGAAGAAAAGCGAAATCCTGGGTGTTTGTCTAAAGTACATGATCAGATCACTGTTTTATTGCAAATGCAATTAGATTAAGCACCTTAAAATAAGGAGGGACAACAGCTTTTAATTGCTATGATTTCAGTGCTTAATAAAAAGTATGACGCTTTTTAGGATGCTCTGGCATGTGATATCTTTTGTTCCTTGCCCTTCTATTTCATAAACAATAAAGTTTTCCATGAAAGCAACTGGTTCCGGTCCAATGATGGTGGGCCACCATTTTAGTGGGAAAGCAAACTGATCAGAACTTGACTTGCCCGTAGTTTTATTCGATTTTTTTACGATCCCACGTACATTTTCGGCTCTGCATATCACGTTAATCACAGAAGAAAGTCCCTGCTTACCACAAAAGGGGGTTTGATTACAAGGAAATTTCTTAAAAGCCACTCGTTTTGTCGATAATTTAGTAATTTAATCAAAGCAGGTGACTAACTACCTGGCAAGCATTACAGTAACAGAAGAACTTATTTACTTACGGGTCACAATTGTCCTATCACTCACGGGATCAAGAAACTTAATAAATTTCATCCCTCACGGGTAAGCATGCAAGTAATTTCATTTAAGCATGGCTTGTACTCTTTAAATTTCCCAAATTTAGCCTGGCACGGGTTAGCCTGCTTCTAAAGCAAGGTTAGTGTGTGGATTTAGAGCTTATCTGATTGACTTGTGATTATGAGGCTAACCACCCAAAAAGAAAAGAAAATGAAAATTAGAAAAAGGTTAAGCCTCTGCGATTTTTGTGATAACCCCTGTTACAAAAGAGGCCCACTGAAGAAGTTTGCGTTATGACTTGGTGATTAGTTAAAAGCAAACCGTTGCGTACAAAATCGGGGGTTAGGAGATCACCATAACTTGAGAAATACTTCTAAAGTGAATATGATTAGTTAGAGTAACACAAGCAGATTAGTTAAATAATGCTTGCGAACTTAAGCATGGTCGCTAGAATAAAAAGATTGTTACAAAAAGTGATATGCTTTGCTTGCAAACTTGGCTATCAATCGTGTACTGGTGAGGGTAAACGATGAACTTGGATGGAGGAACAGAGTTCCCTACAGCTGTTCCATCTTTAGTAGACCTGAACCTAATAGGGCATTATTATGGTCCAGAAAGGAAATGAGAAAAAAGAGGCACACCTGTTGAGATGTGGATTGAGGGGCATCTTATCTTCAACCTGTACTCATTCTGGTAATAAAAGCGAATGGCTCATGATATTTTAGACAATCTTGGACGTGGCAATAATAATTTTAGCTTCAGCTTCAAGAGTCTTAAGCAGGGTCTAGTCTGTATCTTAACCTCTTGTTAATCATTTGACACTTCCTAGGCTTTCTCTCCTCTCTCCTGCTGGTAGATATCGTCATCCCCAGATGGTTTAACGGGAGTTTCCATAATCCATTATGCATGATTAGGAAATGATTGCGTCACAATTACCAATAAGTCCAAGGACAGACCTTTGGCCCCCCCCAAAAAAAAAACAATTGTCCTAAATACTTCATGCCAATTGGATTTTTTTTTATGCATTTGACCCAAAAATTTATACATTTGACTCAAAAGTTATACATTTGGCCCCCAAATATTTTTTTCTTAAAAATTAGTTAATAAGTATACATTTGGTCCCCCAAATATTTTTTCCAAGGTCCTTGCTTGAATAAGTCATATCCTTTTACCAACAACTTGTTATTAGGATAGCATACCAGTAAAGTCAGAACGACATTGAAGGCCTTTGACTCATTTTATGGTTGAAGTTCAAAACAGAGATCTACCACTAGATATTTTGATGTAGTTAAAATGTCCTTTAGGGTCACCGCTGATTCCAGCAAATTCACCAGAAGACTTATGCTTTGTAGAGGGAACCTCTGATAAACAATTTTTCTCCAGCTTTTTAAAGTAGAGTTGATTGAAATGATCAACACAAAATCTCTTCATAGAAAAGCAGAAACATATTCATTCCTCAGGTTCGGTCTACACACAACGCTAACCATACTTGCTAGTTAGACACAGCCTACTAAATTATACGACAAATCTCCTAGAACCCTTCATAAGATGCCAAAAGGGCCCAAAAGGCAACTTCTTTCTACTACAAACACGTGATTAAAAGCAAGGATTACAGACTCAGGCAGGCAGAATAAGCATAACAAAATGTACAGAAAGTTTAAATTTAAGCATAGCAAGTGCAGGCGTGTGGGTTAAGGATAAACTCCAGCGCTAGGAGGAACAGGAGGAGGCGAAGGTTTTGGGATGAATGGGATCAGAGGAGCGCCATGCTCTATAGGTCCTGGTTTTACAGTCGCTTTTGAACTTGGTACTGGATCAACGGGTTGATAATCATCCAGAGTCACATCACCCATACCATCCTTTTTGTTGCTTCTCACCCCAATTCTGTTTTCCTGAAATTGAACAAGAAAAACAAAAGTAGGATACTCCTATCTAACCAGTCCCATTAAGGATATGTCTTTGATTGCTGTAAGCAACTTGCTTAGTAGGTGAAGCATAAAGTCCATGAATTTAAAACATATACCTTCAGCTTCCTGCTTACTGTAATTATTGTGCTATCATCACAGCTGGTGGAGACCAAAGCTAGCATGGCATTAAGAATAAGATGCGTAAGGGACAGGTGGCTTGCTAATCCAATTATTGCATTCAATATATAGGGAAATGGTCACCCATGCTGGCTTACATTATCAATTTATCATCAACGAAATTTCCTAGAGATGAGGATACGGGGAACTTATTCATCACCTACTTTTATCAGCTAGAATTGAAATAAAAGATACCATCACTCAAGTGAATTTAGCTCATTCCAAAAACATGCAAGCAGATTAAGGAAGCTAGTAGTCGTTGTTAAGAATTAATATTTGCAAACCTTTAAGTTCCAAAGTGCTAATAGATAGCTTCTATTTCGTAAAAATCTCAACCAATTATTTTACAATCAGACGTATCCAACTCAGGAGTTAAAAACTAATTATTGTAGCTTTCAACAAGACTAGCATACAAGCAAAATCAACATATAAAAAAACATAGAAATACCAACTGTATCACAAGTATGGAATTGTATACAATAAGTGGTGTAAAGTGTAAACTTAGTCTGCAAACTACAAATTTTAGACAAGGTGCAAATTGGAAAAACTCAGGTTCAGGATTATTCATCAGGCACGGCCTCTTAGGCATGATATAAAGCAATTGAAACTCATCAAAAGATTCAATTTTTCAGGGATTCACCACCGTTATTTTCAATTATAATTAAGTGACGAGACTTTTGGTACTTTGCAGAGCTTAAATTAAAATTTTCCCCCTACATATAAAATAAACTGTTAAATTTTTAGACGGTATGAAATATGCACAATGACATGAAGAAATTGTTGGCTGCAGTGATTCATAATCGATTGGGACAAAAGTTGTGGCCGTTCAACCAAAGGAGTAGAAACCAAGCCAGTGGAAATTTTCTAAGGCAACAAGGAAAGTGGCATTTCCTTTTGCATGAGGCAAGAAAAAAATATCTGTGTGAAAAATGATCAGGAAAAAATCATCAAGAGGCTGCAAGACATGTTTAAAGCTCACGAACTTGTTCTTCAGAGACAACAAACAGCAAAATATTTCCACTACTAGAAGATTTTCTTATATCATTCCAGAATAACGAAAAAGAAAAAAAATTGCAGCAGGATACAAGGGAGAGACAAAAGATTTACCTGGGAAACAGAAGCCAGCAATGGAGCTCGTGAAGTTAATGCAAACCAAAATAGTCCCGACCACCGCGAATAGAACCCAAAAGCCAGGAACCTTCATGATGTCAATATCAGCCCTCGAATCAAGCCAATCAAATGACAGTACCAACAAGAATGGAAGTGTGGAACAATATCTACGAGACTAGTTCAGAAGCTTCGCCGTCCTTTTCAAGCAACAAAAGCTACAATTTTATTTTGAATTCAAAATAGAGAGAAAGGAAATGTCAGAAGGAACTAGAGGGGTGTCATCACTGAGGTAGGGAGAACCGAAGTTGAAGAGAATACCTGGAAAGGGCGAGGAAGAAGAAGAGTTCTCAAAAACCATGTCTTGGAAAAAATGCGAGTCAGTGAGATAAATAAAGATGTGAAAATTTAAAATGTGGTGAGTATTTATTGTTAATTATTAATAGTAATAAAGTGAATGCATGTGAGCTTTGATGGTCTTCCGTTGATGTGAGCGATGCAGGTAGAGTAAATGCGAGTTGCAGTAGAGGAGAAGAAAGAGGTTGTAGTGAAATGCGGACCCTTGAAGAAAAGAGTAAATGCCAGCTGCAGTGAAATGCGGACCCGTGGACGCGATTCTAGAATACTGAAACAATAAATACGTTGTGTGTCTTCTTAAGAAAAAACACTTCTGAAATTACGTACTTTTTTTTTTGCTCAGATTGAAATTACGTACTAAGAAAACAAGAAATTGAACTCGGAAATACTCCTACGTGTGGCGGAGCAACATGTGGGGGGCATATAGAAGACCCTCCACCGCAACCACTTCGCGGTCCGGCGGTGACGAAGGTTGATGAAGCCCCACAGAAACCATAAAGTACGTAATTGAAGTTCTGAAAAGGGACCACCAACACTCAGACAGACATGCACGCTACAATTACTATAGCAGTGGTCAAATATAGCACTGTACCTTGGTCCAGAAAAGGAAATATGGCATAGTCCCAGCTCCAGTGGGCAGCTCTGTCTCATTTAAGGCTCTGACCTTGTTTCTAGGACCTGGGCCCCAAACATGGTCTTGGGCTCTTGGCTACTAAGAAGCCGAGTTCTGTTTTTTGAAATGGAATTAAACTTTAACTGAGATTTATAAACAGGCCCAGTATTTTTTTCCCCATAAACAGGCCCACACAGCCCAACCTTTTTTGTTATGTTCTACATTCTTTTTATTTATAATATATCATTATAAATAAAAAAAGTAAAAAACTGCAAGAAAATATGCCATTCGTTAACAATAAACAATATCTAACCTCAAACTTTATGCAACATGCCTATCTAATTTAACACGCGGCATGATCTATAATGGATCATTGTGTCTTTATATTGCAATGTTAAATTTTAATTTGCTTTGTGAATCAAAGATTTTATTTCCTGTAATCTTGGATAATTTATTGTTATTATTTTTTTAAAATAAAGTTAAGTTAGGCCCAATTAAATCCATGTTTTGAAGAAAATAAAGTCCTTGACAAAAAGCAACCTTTTACTGAAGAAAATAAAGTCCATGTATGAAGAAGTTTGAAAGTGAAGTAGCAAGTTCATCATATTGGATTTTTATAGTTGTCTCCGGCACCTTAGAAGTGGAATATGTCTCTCCTTGCAGCGTCTGTGAGGGTTGTATGACAGCATACGATGTAGATATTAAAACACCATATAGACTTGTACTCTAGTAGTGCCGATCATCGACTTTAAGCGAGGAAGGGTCTTACTAACTCCGATCCTAATTATAAGTTTATTTTTATAGTGCAAAGTGTACTATAAGAATGATTCTATAATTAGGACTGGAAGGAGTATATTTATTTTGTTGGCAGCTGCCTCCTTCAAAAAGGAGCAAAAGAGACTCCCAAAAGAAAGAGAAAATATTATGATTAAAAAAGGCAATTGTCATGTTAGCAAAAGAAATGAGGCGAGGGGGGACCCGATCCATGCATAATTAGTAGGGTAAAGTCGTCAACAGAGCTGTATGGTACCGTCAAGACGAGACCTTTTTAGTCTCTGTTGCTTTAACTAATGAGCATAGCATCCCTCCAAAACGCAATTAGAGTTAGATCCCCACTTATATCTGTCCTCTTGTGAATTTCCCTGCCTACTTTTGTAAGTACTTTCATCTAAAAGGACCAACGCATGTCCCACCCTTTTTTGTTTTGGTTTGTTCTTCAATCGATAGACTTCATCATGTTAAGGACCCTCAACACAAGTATGGTCAAAACTTATCTCTTATGACCAGTTCCTGATATATGGGCATGGATGCTGCAATAAGATATATATATATATTATGCAGGCAGATCTTCCTCCTACCTCGGCAGCTTCATACACAATTAATGTAATTCTCGAATGACTCTTGCAATAAAAACTTGTTTGCCCACTGTGTAACCGATGCGTATATAAACATAACCTAACTCACAGCTTTACATCACTACTAATGATCCTATAATCAGAGCAATTGTTAATATAACTTCCTAATGTCCGAACAAGGTCCACAAAGAACAAGCAAGTCTTCTGACCAGTAAAGAAATCCATAGCAATCTATTCTCCCTTAATTATCATTAAAAAAAGGTTGAACATGTGACAGTGATGATCAACTGACTAATTTTAACCACAATTTGCTATATTTATACGTTCTTATGTTTTGCCCACATATATATTAATCAAAATAAATAATTAAGGGCTTCCCTTTCAACCCTGATGAATCTAATGACCTCCAAAAATATATAAAAGCGGAGAAAGTTGAACACCATCCTGATGGTGAAGTTCTTTTGATTTCTAACTCATTTTGTTGGCTTCCTCTTTCTCAAGTTTTTTTCTTCTGGTCCGTTGTCTGAAATTGTCACGCTCATAAGTAAGATTTTTGTGTTATCTTTATTTGCAAACATTTAGTGGTTGGAGGTGAGGGAGGGAGGGGAGATGCCCACCCCTAGTGTGAAAAGTCAAATATGATCATGATGTGACATCTTTTTAAAGTTAATGTGCGGAAAACAATGCAAAAAACTATCACTCTAATCCTATTTATAAGTCTCTTTGGACCAAAAATTTTGGTCCTATTTAGAAGTCTTCTTTCCGGTAATAAATGAGATTGTGACAATTTTATCCATATTAATTGTACCAATAAAAATAGAGAGAGAAGAAAAAGTTGAAAGATATCAATTCATAAATGAGAGTAAAGTTGAAAATTTATCTCATAATCATTGAGCTAACTAACTCTCTTTGGTATGTGTGTTTTGATCAAAATGGACTTATAAATAGGACCAGAGTGGTATGTAATTTTTAAAAAAATTCATGGGTAATTTGGGAAAAAAATTTGCTCCCCTCCATCACCTACCTTCAAATTCAAACCAAACATAGCCTTAATGGAACTTGGATTAAAATATACTCACCTATTCCTAAATATAGTACTCCCTCCGATCCTAATTATAGGAGCTATTTACCCGATTTTGGAGAGATTAAGGATAGTAGTAAAATTAGTTCATTGTATTTATTTTCCTAAAATACCCTAATTTAAAACTTAAAATGACATCAACAAGATATTTAGTGTAACAAAGACTCACAACCATTCATATTTTGCTTGTCAGCCCGCTCTCAACTGTGGGTCTTAAAAATTCCTAACTATGTGCAAGGTTGTTCTTTTTTAGCCATGGAAAAAAGATAATAAAATTAATATTTTATTAGGTTATTATAGATTTATAGGGGAAAAAAATCAATCACTTTGGACAGATAGTTACAAGAAAATATTTTTAAAGATATATTAATTATTTCACTTAAAAATAAAAATAAAAGTAGAATCTCTTACTTGATATAATATAAGCATGTTTTTAAATTAATTATTGTGGAAGAAGTATTAGTAGGGATGATATGGAAAAAATATGATAAAAATTGCTTACAATTATTTTATTAAAAAAAAAGTAGGATTGAGGTGTATGTCACATTAATGAGTTGCAAGCATTACTTATTTTATAGAATATAAATGTGCATTATTAAACTATTATTATTGAGAAAATACTAATAGAGGTATTTTAGGAAGAAATTGAGAAAAATTAAAATTTAGTCCTATAATTAGGACCAAGATTAACTTCCAAATTTACTCCTATAATTAGCACTGGAAGGAGTACTTAGTTTATAGTCAAATTGCATTACAAACTAGTTTATACATTTAGGATTAGGGTAATAATATTCCTGATTTTTTTTTACCATCATAATATTCATGATTTACAAATATGACATCCTATATAATTTGGATCAGGTTTCTCTCATCATCTCTAAATCATGTCTGTCCAATCAATTTGAAATGTCATATAATCAAGTTATACTCCTTAATTTTTTTTTTCTGTTTTTTAAACAACGGTTTAGATGGGCTTATGAGAAAATAGATGATAAGAGGATCTCCTCCCATATATTCTATATTATATATTAAAGCATGATGCTGAAACTTGAAGTCAACGAATTATAATAGGAATGTACAGTTTTACCTTCTTTGATTTTGTGTCATCAGGGTCTTGACTTTAGGTAGGCAATGTTTTTTTTTTAATGAATTGGAACTCCATTAAAATGGCAAAAGATCAAATTACAAAGCCAGACCCCCAAAAAGTCAAAAGAAAATAGTAGAAACAATTACAGTATCATCTGAAATCTAGAATAACTAAGTTTTGATTGAGCAACTATGACTTTAACATGAGCTAGGATCCCTTCAATAGTAAAGTTTTCATCAGTAAAAATCCTCTTATTGCGCACCTCCCATAGCTTCCAACAGGTGATACACACACCTATCTTCCAAGAGCTGTCAAAAGTAGGAGATTGAATTATCTGAGACAACCAACTCCTAATATCCAGTATGAAGAAATCAGTAATCATATCCGGAGACAAAATTTTCCTCCACACATTTGACGCCATATGACAATATCCTTGAAAATATGATCCAAGCTTTCCTTACTATTAGGACAAAAGGAACATAAATTATCAGTAGACATGCCTCTTTTGTGTCTCTCTTCGTTAGACATCAGCTTCTCTTTTAACAAGAGCCAGGTGAACGTTCTGATTCTCTGAGCCATAGGTAATTTCCATAGCTGAGACCAAACAGGATTATAGTCATTTCAATTTAATGCCTCCATTGCTCTATAAGCCGATTTGATGGTGAAATTACATTTTGGGTTTAAAGTCCAAATACAAGGCGGTCCCCGAGTGACTTCATGGAGCGTAGTATCTGATATGGCTCTCAATACATCATTGGGAAGCAAATTTTGAAAAAGTCTCCATCGCCAAGAGCCATCAATATTTACATAATCAGAGATTGATTTGGACATATCCTGAGTCGAAATAGGGGCGAATGATAAATTCTTTAATGGACCAAACTCACCAACACAATAATCATCCCAGAATTTAATTTGGGTACCGTCGCCGACATTCCATTTGATATATAAAGAAGTCTCCTCCCAAGACCTAAGCAAGTTTCTCCAAAAAACAGACATACGGGATCAGGATGGAACATCCTTGAAATTACTGATTTCATATTTTTGTTTCAGCACCCTAACCCAAAGAGAGTCAGGTTGAGAGTGGATTTTAAATATCAGTTTCATCATTAAAGCCTTAGTTTGAGAGTCAAGGTTAAGCATACCAATCCCCCCGTGATTGGAAGGTTGGTAGAGATCCTTCCATTTGACTAGGCTGACACCTTTATGATCATTTGAGTATCCCCAAATAAATTTACGAATCAACTTCTCAAGCTTCACACAAGAGGAGGGAAGAATTGTACTCTGCATGGTGTAGAGCGGTAAGGAGGCTAAAACAAACTTAGCAAGAGTGATTCTCCGGCAAGTGAGAGAGACTTACTTTTCCAACCAGAGAGCTTCGATTGGATTCTATTTGAGATATACTCAAATGTGGAAGCAGATACTTTGCCATTAAGAAGGGGAACTCCCAGATATTTCCCAAGAGAATCAGTTCGTTGGTATCCTAATTCTTCACATAGAATTCTGCTTACACGAAGGTCCATATTTCTAGAGAATTGAACCTTAGTTTTGACACGGTTAACCTGATGGCCCGACGAGAGACAAAACTCTTGTAAGATTTCCTTAATCAAAGTAACTTGCTGAGCAATGGCTTGGTCGAAAAGAATTAAATCATCTGCAAATAAGAGATGTGAAAGGGGAACACCTTTCCTCCCAAGCCTAATTGATGTAGGCAATTTTAAATTTTGGATGAACCACCCAGATCTGCATCCTTATAAAACACTGTAGAATAAATAACGTTTAGATCTATCGGGCGCTGCTTTGGTCCTTGTCAGAGACCGTCCTTGTTGAGTTTTGGCTTCTTTTTTTATTTTCAGTTGACTTTTCTTTTAAAAAAATCTAGATATTAATTGTTACTAAAAAGATAATTCAGGATAATAAATTATACTGAAAAAATACTTTATGGTATAGAAATATTTTTTTAGTGGCAGTCAGTATCCTGAAATAATTTTTTAAGATCTTAAAATAAATTTTCAAAATTATAAAATATTTTTTCAGTATCCTGAAGTATTTTTTAGTAACAATCAATGTCTAAATTTTGTTTTATTTTTATTTTTTAAAAAGCTAAAACTGGAGAAAAAAAAAGAGGAGCCAAAAATCATCAGTTTTGCCTTATACTCCCTCCGTCCCTAATTATAGGAGCAAATTTTGGAGTTGGTTTTGGTCCTAATTATAAGAGCAAGTTTTAAATTTTGTCAATTTTGTCCTATAATACCCCTATTTATACTTATTATTAGGAGCATTATATATATGTGTGTTTACATATATATGTAGATTTGTGTTTATGTGTGTCAATATATATATGTGTAGATATATATGTGTGAACACACACACACATATATAAACATATATATATATGTGTGTGTGTGTGTGTGTATGTATGTATGTATGTATGTATGTGTGTGTAGATATATGAGTGTGTGTCTCTATGTATGTAGATAGATCTATATGTATACACATATATATACACACATATATGTATACACATGGCTATATAAAAAGCAACTAATATACCTATATAAACTAATATGTCATGGATATCTAACGTAAGACAAATTAGAAACACTTATAATTAGGACAACTTGTGTCATTTTAAATTTATATAAGGACATTTTAGGAAAATGAGTAAGATTAACTAATTTAACTCCTCTCATTAATTCTCTCAAAATCGGTTAAATTGCTCCTATAATTAGGGATGGAGGGAGTACATGACAAGGACTCAAGCCGCGCCCAGATCTATGAAGAATAAAAACAATTAAGCAGTAAATAAGAAAACTATTAAGAGGTCGCTTTGCGCAGCTTTAATTCGCGTGCAAATAGCTTTCAGATGATGTGACCAAAACGTGCCATTAACCACTCTGGGCTCTGTCAAATTGTTGTAATCCAAAGAACGTCTCCAGTCGTGAACGTTTTCCTTTCAACAAAAAAGCGACTTTGTACGTCAGATTCTAAATGATTTCGTTGATTAAAAGCTGTGCGATTACGACCCATTAGCTACCCTTAATTATTGTTCCATTTCCCACTTTATGTATTTATATTATATGAATTTCGCGATCTCCCCAAAGCCCCAGTGCTCAACTGTTTTTTACAGTTCTGAGCAAAAAAAAACCTTTTTTTTACAGTCTTCTACTAACCAATAGCAGCCAAAGCTAATGCATGATTGGCCTCATATTTAAAGTCAATTTATTGATGGATACTGCCTTTGCCTGAAGACCACAAATAAAAATATCATGTTCAATTGGTCAAGAATGTAAAGGTGAGCAAATCAAAACCGAAACTGAAAACCGAACCGAATAATTCGGTATTCGGTTTTTTCGGTTTAGTTTTTTCAGTTTTTTGTTTCGGTTCGGTTTTTTAAACTAGCTCAGTTCGGTTTTTGCAAAAAAAAAAAATCGGTTAAAACCGAAAAACCGATTATTTTATTTTATTTTTTTAAAAAATCATAATTAATTCTACAAAAATCGTTTTTGAGTGCTTCAAAATTCCTCATGACCCTTGGCATATCTATTTTCAAGGAAAAATATTCTCAAAAGTAAGAAAGTCACCGATCATTCCCAATTTAATATTTTCTCAACGCTGCCCAGTTTATAACTCCATAAATAACGCTTAACTTTAAAAATATGTTACTACTTGTGTAGAACTCAAAATGCTACATAATTTATATATTTAGAAAGCGCTATATGTTTACTTTATTCATGTAAAATTTCATAACTTTATGTAAAATTCGGTTAAACCGAATTAACCGAAATAATTCGGTTTTTTCGGTTTTCGGTTCTGTTTTTAACATGTGCATATTTCGATTTTTCGGTTTTAACTGAAAACCGAATGTTCACCGCTACAAGAATCTCTCAGGATAATTTTAAAAATTGCATCTTATTGGCAACTTTCATACTAATTGTAGATAAAGCTTCAAGGCACAAAACATGACTCATTATTTCCCTTGCCATGATGCTGACCTCCAACACCTCAAGCGCAGTAATTGACTAAATGTGTTCATACAGATTACTATTTACATCTCCATAATTTATGTATTGGGTTGACGCATGAACTCACTTTCTTAACATTCCTTTTAGCAATTTGGGAGCCAATCTTATCCTCACTCAAAAGCGAAGTTGAGTAATGCAAAAGTGTCCGATTAATTTATTGTTTATTTAAATATCAGTGCAGTGCTCTTAAACTTAACTATGCTCAATGGCTGCGTTTTGCAAGAGAACAAAAAATTATTAACAAGCAGCAAGTAAGAAGCAAGGTGCTTATCCTATGTGGCTAGCATTAACGAATCGTAGGTCCACTCCAGCTAATAGCCACCATAAAGCAGAACACACAAGTTATTTGGGTTGGAGAAACTACCATTCATATGTCTCTATGATTAGTCACTTGTTTCTTTTCTGTTTCCTTGATCAGCCACCTTGTTCACAGTTCTCTTTGTTAAAAACTTGCATATAATCTCAAAACGTAACTAGCAACTCAGATTTACTTCCAAGTTCAAACCGTTCTGGTTGGGGATTTCTGGTGTTATTATTTTCTGAAGTCTGAACTTCAGTTTGAGCACAAAAAAAAAGTCTGAACTTCAGCTAGATAAGAACGGCAACGTCGACGTGGGAAACTGAGTGGTTCTTCCATGATAGTACATGAGAGATCTCTGTGGATCATGATTAGTATCTAGCAACGTCTCAATCTCAGTGTCCTGTGGTTGAAGAGACAATAAATTATAGCACTAACAGCGCATTAACATATTATATTTCCTAATAATCTAAATTAAAATATGGGTTGGTGGTCATGTAGTAACAGAATTGCTATCCTTTTGATATCCCTGATTGGACTTGATGGCTTCAATTTTTCTGTCCAATGGGAGGAGCTTTTTCAGATAACTAGTAGGGATTAGGCACCAAAATTAAATGCCAACCCACTTGGAGGCTCGCGTGACAAATCCACTACATCTGTTTACAGTTCTTGTAATATTGAATCATCTAGAATTCTTTGAGCAAAAAAAAAAAAAAAAAAAAAAAAATCTAGAATTCTGCGTACCATAGCGAAACCCTTGGGCAGCTAGTGGGGATAATACCCTCAAAATCTCAAATAAAAGTGTGTATAACCTACAAGTAAAAGAATCTTTACCTGCCACTGCAGATTCAACCCCTTCAAAATCAAGAATAAATACCGGACATTCCAGCATTTCTGAGGCAAGAAAAGAAGCCAAAGACTCAATTGGCTATAACTCTATTACTCAGCTACTTGAGAAACAGAGAGCAGGATCAAAAGATGAAGATTCTGATTATGAAGTTTCTTCATGTTGCTGTGCTGCTAATTTTGCAAGGCCAATCCACCGAAGCAGAAAAGAAAACGCAACAACATCACTCAGAAAAGACGTATTTGATTCACATGGACAAGTCCAGCATGCCAGTAATGTTCAGCGATCATCTCCATTGGTACGATTCATCCTTGAAATCTGTATCAGACTCAGCAGAGATGCTCTACACGTACAAACATGTAACTCACGGCTTCTCCACCGTCCTAACTCCCCGAGAAGCTGACTTGCTGGCAAAGCAACCGGGCATCCTCTCCGTCGTGCCTGAAGTCAGATACGAGCTTCACACAACTCGAACACCACAATTCCTTGGATTGGGAAAAACCAACGCTCACTTCCCTGCCTCTGACAAACAGAGTGACGTGATCATCGGAATATTCGACACCGGTGTTTGGCCTGAGCATAAAAGCTTCGACGACACCGGATTGGGGCCGGTCCCCGCCGGCTGGAAAGGCCAGTGTGAGACTGGAACCAACTTCACTGCATCAAAATGTAACCGAAAACTTGTTGGCGCCAGGTTTTTCTCCAACGGCTATGAAGCTGCTTTCGGACCCATTGATGAAGACTCAGAATCAAAGTCACCCAGAGATGATGATGGCCACGGAACTCATACTGCAACTACAGCAGGTGGGTCGGCGGTCGACGGAGCTAGCCTCTTCGGTTTTGCTTCAGGGACAGCAAGAGGGATGGCCTCACAAGCTCGAGTGGCTGTTTACAAGGTGTGTTGGCAGGGAGGTTGCTTCTCATCGGACATCGCTGCCGGAATTGACAAGGCCATCGAAGATGGCGTCAATATCCTATCCATGTCAATCGGGGGAGGCTTAACGAGCTATTACAGAGACATTATTGCAATCGGAGCTTTCTCTGCCATGTCACACGGAATCCTAGTATCCACTTCGGCGGGAAATGCAGGGCCCACTCCTGGAAGTTTGTCGAACGCAGCGCCGTGGATAACCACCGTCGGAGCCGGCACTCTCGACCGTGATTTCCCTGCCTATGTTACCCTTGGAAATGGCTATAGATACAGTGGGGTGTCTCTCTATAGCGGCAAACCATTACCTGATTCTCCGATTCCACTCATTTACGCCGGCAACGCAAGCTCAGAATCTGGCGGGAATCACTGTCAAATGGGTACTTTTAGTCGCAGTGAAGTTGCAAGAAAGATCGTGATATGCGATCGAGGTGGGGGTCCCAGGGCGGAGAAGGGATTGGCGGTGAAATATGCCGGAGGCCTTGGAATGATTTTAGCTAACAACGCAGAGTATGGGGAAGAGTTACTTGCTGACTCACACCTGATCCCTGCATTATCTTTAGGCCAGAAATCTAGTGACGCCATCAAGAACTACGTTTTTTCCAATCCCAATCCGACGGTGAAAATTAGTTTCGGAGGCACACGATTAGGAGTCCAACCGTCTCCGGTGGTGGCAGCATTCAGTTCCAGAGGTCCAAATTCACTCACTCCAAAAATACTGAAACCAGATTTGATAGCACCAGGGGTGAACATTTTAGCTGGTTGGACTGGTGCTGTAGGACCAACTGGATTAGACATGGACGCGAGGCATGTTAATTTCAATATAATTTCTGGCACGTCCATGTCGTGTCCCCATATAAGTGGATTGGCCGCCATATTAAAGGGAGCTCACCCTGAATGGAGTCCTGCGGCTATTAGGTCTGCCCTAATGACAACAGCTTACAGATCATACAAAAATGGCGAAACCATGCAAGATGTTGCTACAGGGCAAGCAGCCTCACCATTTGACTACGGTGCTGGACACGTGGACCCTGTGGCTGCCCTCAATCCTGGCCTTGTCTATGATGCTACCGTTGACGACTACCTCGACTTCTTATGTGCCTTGAAATATACCTCGGCGCAAATAAAGATCGTTGCAAGAAGAGACTTTGCCTGCGACTCAAGCAAGAATCACAGGGTTGAAGATTTCAACTACCCATCTTTCGCTGTACCTTTGGAAACGGCTTCCGGAATTGGGGGTGGCTCTAAAGCACCAATTAGTGTCCAATATAAGAGGACTTTAACTAACGTGGGCACTCCGGGAACATATAAAGTTTCGGTGGTGTCGTCGTCGGTGAAGATTGTGGTTGAACCCCAAACGCTTCGTTTTGAGCGACTGTACGAGAAGCAGAGCTACACCGTGACGTTCACCTCTACTTCGATGCCGTCCGGTACTACCAGCTTTGCTCATCTCAAGTGGTCAGATGGAAGCCATATCGTTAGTAGTCCAATTGGTTTCAGTTGGACATGACCATAACACATTGAAACTGGAAGACTATGAAAAAACAGAGCCGCTTGTTCCCATCTACTTCCTGGCTCTCAGCTTTTGTATTCTATAAATGATCACTCTCTCTCACTAGAAAATACGGGATAGTACCTAAGTGAGTAAGTGGTTGGAAAGAAGAAACCAACTTGTAATGATGGGTTTGAATAGTATTTTATAATGGAATAAATTATATGTCTAAGGCATGTAAATATCATATTATTCAAGTCAATGCTGTTTTGATTACTAAAGTCACGATACGAGGAAGATTGAGGAAGATTTGAGAGGGAGGGGAATTTAAAGAAAGGAAAGGAAAATTTTGAGAAATAAAGGAAGATGGCTTGAAAGAAGATGATTTATTTGATAGAAAGAAAATGAAAGGATAATAGTTAGTAAGAAAATTATGAAATACCTATTTTATTTTCAAAAGTAATCAATTCAAAATGAAAAGGAAAATTCTTTTTTTTGCTAAAATGTATTTTTAAAAAAAAAAAAAACAATATCCTCTCGTCATGTTCGAATTTGTCTAAAATGCCAAGTTCGAATTTTGTCTTAAAAAATTTCTCGCCAAATTCGAATTTGTCCATAAATTTGAACGTATTGCATAAATTTGAATTTTATCATGTTTTCTTACATTATAGAAAAAAATATTTTATGAGGGGCAAATATGTTCAAAAGTACCACTGTTCACATGAAGTTGAAATCCCACTAATTTTAATGGGAT
This sequence comes from Acacia pycnantha, assembly GCA_025563575.1. Taxonomy (NCBI): domain Eukaryota; kingdom Viridiplantae; phylum Streptophyta; class Magnoliopsida; order Fabales; family Fabaceae; genus Acacia; species Acacia pycnantha. The sequence goes on along the minus strand of JAMWYP010000022.1, from coordinate 4,394,206 downwards.
CTTATCTTCCCACATATAAGAAAAGATTGATGAGCTTACCGTGGGTCGAAGAACTTAAGTTCCGAAAAGATTTGACATAAAAAACGTACCAAACAAAAGAATTTTCTAATCTTTATTTTCCTTCCCACCAAATCCGTGTGCTAAACATACCCTAAAGGAACTCGAACTTAAGTTCTGAAAAGATTTGACATAAAAAACGTACCAAACAAAAGAATTTTCTAATCTTTATTTTCCTTCCCACCAAATCCGTGTGCTAAACATACCCTAAAGGAACTCGGAGTGAAATCTCAAAAAATTCGATGCTGCAATAACTTTCTTTTCGAGGCACACTCCCTCCGCGTTTATATACAAGGTGTTTTTAACGGTTTTCGCAAGAAATTAAAAGTTTGTTAGTCAATCAAATTAGTTTAAAAATATGCGGGTTCCATTTCCTAAAGGTTTGTCAATATTTCATTTTTATCCTTATTTATTAAAAGCATAATTAAATACCCATCTATAAATTATAGGTATCTTTTTCTTTCAACCATTAAAAAAATATAACAATACCCTCATATTAATATATTATGTACCAAACATAGGTTTTAAAAGACGTAGAAGCAGCTTGATCAAAAAAAAAAAAAGACATAGAAGCAGAATGGATAATACCAATGGCTCAAACACAGAACATTAGCCTCTTGGCCTTGGGTACCAAAAACGGTAAAACCCAGCCCAAATTGCTTACACACCCTTCCTTCGGGTCCACTTTCCTTTCAAATTAGGATAGGAATAATGTTTTTTTTTTAGATCAAATAAATTCGAAAGGAATCTTTACTCTCTCAAATTTACTTTTATTTTCGTTTTTATCCCTTAAGTTTTATTTTGTTTTAAAGAGTGGTCCTTATAATTTAAGGAAGATGTAAGCCATTTGATCCTTCGAGGACCTAAACTTTGAAATACAAAAATCAAAATGAATATAAATTTAATAGATTAGTGATTGTATTAACCCATTCCGAGAACTTCAAATCTTCCACAACTACCAATTTAGATTAGATCTGAACTCAGTCCATAAATGAGATTTCGATTATAATGTAGAGATCCGAATACCATCAAAACCATTACTTTAAATCCAGAGGAAGTCCTTCGATTGTGAGAGGTTTTTTTTTTTTTAATAGAAACTAAAATTAATATGACTAGGAGAAAATTAGTACAATAATACTCAAAACTTAGACAGATTAAGGGCCCTTTTGGATGGGCTTTTTTCATAAAAAAAGCACTTTTTTTAATTCAAAAAAAATTAATTTATGTGTTTAGATGATATTTTTTAAAAAAAGTAAAAGTCACAAAAAAAGCTAAAATGCTGCTTTTCAAAAGCTAAAATTTTGAGCTTAAAAAAGACAACATGCTAAAAAAACACTTTTTTTTTAAGTCAATCCAAACGGGCTCTAAAATCTGCTCTTGACTCAGAAGGCATCTGCATCAAAAATAGAGCCAAGAAGCACAAGCGGAACAAGTAACTGCAGAAAAACCAGAGACTTGGACATAGCGTGTTCATAGCGTCCTCTTATGGCAACACTCAGCTTTATCTTGTTGTTCAGTGTGACCTTGGAGCAGACATAATACCTGAACACTAAAACTGAGTTCGCATGCTATTGACAAGAAGCCAACAATCTTTTGGGTTTCTGTTTGGCAACGGGCAAGAGGGCGAAACTTCTTCCTTCTGCCATGGGAACAAAATTTGAAAGCCTAGTTCTTAGTGTTGATTATTTAACTTCAAACAATGGGCCAAGTCACCAAAAAAGAAAACAATCTCGAAACAACTGGCTAGTTGCTGATACTTGCAGAGCAAGAATGGAGAATGGCCGCGGGTTAAGTTTTGTTAGCACTGGTAAATCACTAAATTTGTAGTAAGCTTCAAAACCCGAATTTATCATTTTTATTTTTAACACGGGGATCATATGAAAGAAAAAGCAAAGTTGTGTCCAGAAGACGGGGCCAAAAATTAGAAGCGATCCAAATATGTTTCTGAATTTATCATCACGAGAGAGCAATAGGGGACCCGAATTAAGTGGACAGGAGAAATCCAAAACTAGGGGATTAATCAAGGATAGAAACTAGGATGCTGAACAACAATATGAGGCGGAATCAGCCACCGCAATGGCGTCCCCTGACTCAATTTTATTTAAGCTAAAACACAATGTTCATATGTTAGAAAATGTATTCAACTACGGCTCCGATGCTGTGTTCATATAGGTGCCAAAAGAGTAATGGAGCCATAGAGAAGTTTCATCAGTTTATTTATAAAGATAGCGGCGTTCTATTAAATTAGGGGAGGATATGCTTACTAGATATATAACAAACAGACTGAGTGCAATACTTCAAATTTTAAACACTCTTGAGGCAATACTTGAATCACAGAAATTCATAAAATTAGCAAGGCGTCAAACCAGATAAGATTTGTCTCGTCCATTTCAAAAAAAATGGAAGGACTACTGAGAACCATATATACCATAGATCATGCAGTAAAGTCCAGGGAAAGTACTATGCAAGTGCTCTCACCTTCATATAATAGAAAGCAACTTTTCATGAGGTAAATTTGGCAAACAGATTTATAGCTGCACTTCAAACTCCTTTATATCTCGATAGATTACACAATCATTCTCAATAATTTTCAATCAAAGTTCATTTAAAGTAGATAACTTGTATTCACAAGTAATAATCAGCTACACCTTCTACATATGGGGCAAATGATAGAAAGTTTGAAGTCCTGACCTCAAGGAAGGTTGTGTTTATTCCATTTTCCAGCATACACAAGTACATAACCAACTCCAAGTTTGGTTGTGGTAAATTGTAGCGACAAATTCGTCTCCAACTGCAACAGGGAAGTCAATGGATAATCATTTTACTGCTAGTAGAGCACAGGCATCATACGTGATCTCCAATATGTCTTATTTGACTGAAATGATTTAAAATTTTGTCAAGGACAATCAGAAACAACCAAGACTGGCAGTATTGAATCACAACATTAAGGAACAATTTTGTAGGCCTTGGTTTTATCTATCCAAGTTATAAACGAATTCTTAGAGTTCCTGAATCCCAAGAAGCCATGCTCTTTAGCCTTGTTCATGCTATCTAGCATTGCCTCCCCACCAAACATAGTATCAGCAAACCACCAGTCACCGACCTCTTCCAGCTTCGCGGGCTGCAAATCATTCTCTTTCACGATCTCATCCCATATTGGACCCTTGTCCTTCATCATCTCAGACAACTTCAGATTAGTACCTTCTTCAAACCCGTATTCTTCTATCCCAAACTGTTCGGCCAACACCTTCCACAAATGCTTCCACTTGAATACATCCCCATTGTTGCAATTAAAGGCTTCGTTCCTTGCATAAGGGTCCACCGCCGCCCATATGTGTTGTTCTGCGATCAAATCAGCATCAGATGCAACAGAGTAACACTCCCACGCTGCTTTAGTGCCCGGAAATTTCAGGGGAACCCCCTCGTGCTTACAAATGGCCGCATACACACAAAGCGTGCCTATCAGGTTCATCAAACTATAAGGTGAAAACCCGAATATCACTTGAGGACGGTGAACGGACCAAGACAAACCCTCTTTCTTATCTACCTCTTCAAACACAATGTCCTCCTGGGTGTAGTAGAAATTGGGCACGTCGAGTCGTGGCAAATCCTCGGTGAAAGGCGGGTCATGGGGTTTGATATTCCCGAATAACTCGAATGGGCCAACGTAGTGTTTACCACCGGTTTGAAGGCATATGTGGCGGAGATTTGGGGCATTGGGAATGACGGTGCGCAAGACATTTCTTAGCATAGCCCCATTCACCTTGCAATTCTCAACCTCGGTGGGTCGATTGGTCCAGGACACGTAGAAGATGTGGGTCACGTCGGTCAATCCGGAGAGCTTGGCTTCGGTGTCGTTTGGATCCGAGATATCGCACTGAATATATTCGACGGGATGATCGGCGTTCCAGCTAGGTCGAGGGCGGCGAGCGACGCCGTATACCTTCCATGGTCCGCCGGGTGTGTCGGCGAGAGGTAAGATCTCGGCTAGGCTATTACCAACTATGCCGGTAACGCCGATCACAAGAGCCACGCTCTCGAAACTTGATGGCTGTTCGTCTTCACCAAGTTTCTTCTGGAGAGGGAAATGGAAGAATCAGAAAAGTGGAAAGACAGATAAATTAGAAAATGACAGAATTGGAGGAAGATACTTGCCTTGGCAGCGCCAATTGCTCCAGACCACCACCAGCTCATAGTTCAATTCTTAAATCTTTGTCGAAATGCAGAGTAACTGTTCAGGTTAAATCAGATTATTCAGACTTCAGAGGTACTGGATATATAGCCTTATTAAGGCACGATAAAATCTAAGTTCTGACCCGAGCCATATCCATTCTCCAGCCATGAATGGCGGGTTTGCCATGGAGTTCTCTGGAGAGTCTGAGGGTATTGTCGTCTTTTCATTCATAGATCAATAATATCAGGATTCAGGATCAACATCAAGCTGTCGTAGTGTCGTGTCGTGTTCGTGCCCAGCCTGGCCACATGCCCGATCAATCTCAAACTGCGCCTAGTCCATGAAACAATATTAAATTAAATAATAAACCTCAATAACTCAGTGAAGGGCCCAACTAATAAATTTATTTAATCTTTTTTATAAGATATTTATTTATTCTCAATGGGTATTAATTATTTATTTTCATGTCTGCTCATAATTAATAAGGGTAGTTGATAAGAGTAATAATTAATACCACATCTGGTCCCTATTATAAGGCATCAACTAACAATTCTCACAAACCAATAAAAACAGTTAAAGTCAATAAAGTTAGCCTACAATTTAAGTAACTCTCAATATTACCCCTACTAATTGCACTAAACTCTAATATCATATTAATTATTATTCTCACCTACTACACTTATTTATTAGGGGTGGAAAAAGATAATTAATACTCATTGAGAACAAGCAAGTGCCTTATAAAAAGTACTAAATAAACTTGTTAGTTTGTGCCTATAATAAGGACCAAAGGGAGTATAATATTAGAGTTTAGTACAATTAGTAGGGGTAATATTGGAAGTTACTTAAATTGTAGGGCAACTTTATTGACTTTAACTGTTTTTATTGGTTTGTGAGAATTGTTAATTGGTGCCTTATAATAAAGACTAGAGGGAGTATATAACTTTATATAACATTTCAAAGTTTAAACTTAACCCCCATTTTTAATGATTTAACTATTAACCACATGTTATTAAGTGACTATTACCTTTTTAACAAAAAACATCATGTCAGATTATGAGATAACACATGTCATCCTACATAGCATCCTGTCTAAATTACTAATTTAATAAAATCCCCTTAAACTTTGAATAGTTGTAGATAATCCTCTAAACTTTGATCAGTTACCAAAAAAAAAAATCCCCAGAAATTTCAAAACTTAAATTTAACAACCTACAAATTTTGATTTATAATAAATTAACATCATTATGTTACTTTAATAAATTTATTAAGTTTTTTACTATCATTTATCGATTATTTTTTTCTTGTAAGAGAAAAATTAGAAGATTAATATTTTAAAAAAGTTAAAATGCCATCATTTGTATAACATTTAATTTACTTATTTTATTGGTTAATTGACATTAATAACATAAAATTGTCATCATTTATGTTAAATATATTATTGGGATGATGGAGCATTGATAGTTTAAATATTATATTTTTTTTTAGAGGATAGCTCTTTCCATCATTATTATTATTTTTACTAGTAATGCATATTTTTTCTTGAAGTAGAGGTTCAATCTTTATTTCATATTTTTCTAAATATTATTCTTCTATTTTTTCCATACAAACGATAATAGAAATTTTGATAAGTTTATTCAAATGATATAAGGTAATTAATATTTTAAATCAAAATTTGAGGGAATTACATTTAAATTTTAAAATTTAGTTATTTGTAATTAGTCAAAGGTCAAAGGTTCTCTGCAACTGTTCAAAGATCATGGGATTTATGAAATTAATAATTTGCAAAGATGTCGCATAAGATGACACGTGTCATTTCATAATCTGACGTGATATTTTCTATTAAAAAGATAACGGTTACTTAACGACAATGGTTAATAGTTTAAAAATAAAAGGTCATGGGGTTAAATTTAAACTTGAAAATGTCACGGGTTATATGCAACTGCAAATGACCAAAAAATCAAGGGGTTTTGTATAATTAAACTTAAAAAGAATGAAAAATAGTACTAACTCCCCTGTGTTTCTCCAATGTCATTAAGCTTTTATTCTTCACCATAAATATTGTTTTCTTGTGGGGATTTACGGGTGTTTGAATCTAGTGATTATGGTTCTCGAAGCTATGTTTATAAATTACAGTGGCTAATTTCTCTTCTCCTAGAACAATGGTTTTAGTCTTGAACTTGGAGCTTGAAGGGAGTTTTGTTTATCTAATTTCTTACTCCCTCTGTTTTAACAAGCACAACCTCTCCCCGCGCGATGCGCGGATGCAACAATTTCACAACAAGAAAGTACATCTTCACTTTTCATATATTCAGATTATTAAGAAATTGAATAAAACACAAAGGAAAATAAAGTATATATTTGGATTTCAAATCAACCAAAAAAAATCGTTACTAACCAAAAACACATGAATTACAACCACTCAGCACAAAAAAAAAAATATTTACATTAAAATGCTACCCGTCATAGTACATAAAACATTCCTATATGTTACATGAATTGACATCTCACATATGTTGCTAAACATTTCTAAAGATCTTATCAATTGGGTACTTCCTGAACACCCTGACGCATTCAAAAGCATTCAACCATGACTGTGCATTGCGTGCGATGCACTTACTTCATTTCATATTTAATTCCTTGCAATTCTCTTCACCTTCACCAAACATGTGTTTTGAATAACCCCAAATATGCAGATTCGGGCTTTTCAAATCATGTTTTTGTATGGCTTTGTTTACTCTTTAGTACTTCGTGACCTAAAGTAATTTGATATATCATTGGCTATTCCAAAAAAGTCATGACTTAATTCATCATTGCCAAATAGTTGATACACATTATTAGCCTTTAATTGAATATAATGTCTATCAATGCAAGAGGTGGTGTAATGTGAACTTACATCAATATATTTTATCAATCAAATAGTCTGTTTTTACATATGATTGTCCAACTAAAATTCCTTTGAATATATTAAGTACAACCCCCCCCCCCCAAAAAAGGCACATGTTACGTGAGAAGCATCTACTTATTTTAATATTCCGTGTTGTTCACCTTGATTGACACTCATACAATAAATTTGTTGAATTAAACTAAATATGCAGCCTAGGATGGTTAGTAGGATGATGTGGGGAAATTTTTGTTGATTTTAATTAAATAAATTAAATATTAATAAAAGATAAAATCATTAACATTCCAAAAGGAAAAGGAAAAGACTAATTAATTAAAGGCTAAAGTTATCAACTTTTGTAGAATTTTTGATAACTTGAAATGGATAATGAAAAGCTAACAACACATTAGTTCAACCCCAACTTTTTTTTATTTAAAAAAGGTACTTAAATATGTTCCATCATTATTTAATTTACGCATCCAAGATAGTCAAGTAGAACATAACTATGACTTTGAGAAACTTGACATGCTGTAAGAAAACCAAAAAGAAATAATTGACCATAAATACTTCATTACTTTCTTATTTTTATTGTCCAATTATAATTATTTATGAATGCTCAAATTCCTATAGCTACACTTGCCAAAAGCTAGATTCGTTGTGGGATGTTTAATGAAATTCTTAGAAAACTAATTACCCAGGTTCTTGATATGCACATGTCGATTTTACTTATGTAAGTTTGTTTTATTTTTTTGGCCAAAAAAAATAGCTTAAAAGGCTCCCTCCATTTTTCCATATATACATCCACAAAAGTATCTTATAGTCAATTAGCCAAGAAAAAGTGACAGAGATAGAGATACACTAGGAGTGAAAATATAGAAGGGAAAAATGTTATTAGCATACATGAAACATAATGGGCATAATTTGGACTCTTTTAATATTAGAGATAATGTGAAACAACATGATTCACATAAGCTTTTACCATATTAGGACTTGAACTATTAACTGACGCGAAAGAGGATTGTAATTGTGCAAAAAAAATTACTCTTGGCAGAAAGACTTTGGTAGCTTTCCTTGGAAAGCCAAAGTATCATCAAATGTAAGAGACATTTTTTATGAAAGAGAGGACAACGAAATGAGCTGTAGTAATATATTGGCGATAAGATGTATGCAGTTTCAGCTCTGATGCAAATTGAACCGACCACTAAGCAGAAACAGCAAGCCACACATACAGATGCACAACAAAGGTTTTGAAAGAGAGACATAACTTTTAAAGAAATAAAGTTAGAAACAGAAAATAAGAAATAACATAAAAGTAAGCAACTACTCCAGCTACTTACATAGCAATGAGGCTGAAAACGTAAACTTAACTAGCTGTGCATTGACAAATGTAAAAAAAAAAAAACCTTGGATCCCTCAGTGTTTTAGGCTTTTAGCAAGCAACCCCTAGAATACCTTGAGGTAAACACTACTTCAATTATAATTTACTTATGCAATAGGAAGATTTGCGTTATAACACTGGCAACCTTTCTGGTAGTGAACATGTTCTCCATTCATGTGTGTAGATCACAACATGATCCGGTTAGAAACCGTAAATATGCAAACAGTCATGGTTATCATTCTTCAAATTCAAAGTCAATTTTACAATAATGTTCTACTGATCAACATCAATCTTAATATGAAGAATGAAACTTATATTCTTCATCAGGAAAAAAAAACAAATTTGATGTTATTCATGACTTAAAACAATACCTTGGGAGTCTTGATTAGCTTCATTTTTACTTCCTCTAAAGTTTTTTGACCTTTCCTTGAGTTACATTCCGCACAAGCAGTAACCTATCAAGTGAAAGGTTGGTTGTTGTTTTTTTTGATACAAGGCGAGGGGGGATCGAACTAAGGACCTAAGGGGGGGAATCAAATCCCAATACCACTGCACTACTAGTAGTGCTGGTGAAAGGTTGGTTGTTAATGCAAGGTAAAGAGGCAATACATAAGAAGAGATGGGCTTTAGGACTAAAGGTCCAAGTCTCCTCCCTTCTGTCTAGCATTGATCAATCTTTTATGTCCACTTGACCTCAAGTCCAAGTATCACAAATATGGCATCTCTGAAGCTGTGTTTCTCTTTTGAAAATAAATGTACAAGATTTTTTTTTTTGACAATGAATATAGGACAAACAAATTAACCCCAAAAAAAATATAAGGTGAGCATATGAAGGTTAGACAAACTACAGTGGACAGCCTTTAAATTACTCGTCCTGGAGGTTGTGGTCCAATTTTCACACACACACACATTTTGAAGCTTCTGTGATAAACAAATACACGGTGCAGTCAATGGCCCTGACAAAACTTAACTCCTCAATTCCAGGATGAGAGCCTTTCCTTTTTCTGGAAAAAAGATGAGTAACATAAAACTTCTGTGCGTGCATACATATAAGCTGATAGTCTTACCAGATTTTCCCATTTCCATTCTCCACCCAGTGAAGCTGGCACAACATGGTCAATGGTCAAATTCTCATGTGAAGAACAATACCTGTTAAGTAAAGGAATCTCATATCAGCATGATGTGAGGCTTTACCTAATCCCTTGAAAAGCAATATCAAGAGAGAAACCCATTCTAAAGCCTGAACATTGCCCCATAATAATATTATTGACAAGAGTCCAATGAAGAATTTTTTGTAGTGCACCTGAAGCAAATGTTATAAGTCAAAGGATGGTATTGCAGTCATGATACCTCCTTTTATTTAATAAAATGCTAAGGAAGAGAGCAATATTCATGTTATAACCCCGTCCATTTCTTTCTAAAGGACTGACACAATGATAGCTACCCCCGTCCATTTCTTTCTAAAGGACTGACACAATGATATCTACCCAGTTTTAACTTATGAAGAGGATAGGGGGAATGAAGAACCCAAATACATAAATGAAGTTCATTTTGTTCCTTTTTGTCACAACAAAAATATACTTAATTGGTTGCCTCTTATTGATTAAAACGATATTGTTTCATAGCACACCGGTCAAAGAATTGTACAGTGGATCAAGGTAAAAGTAAGAAAACTAAATGCAGCTATCACTTTTGCAATACAATTGAGTGTAGATGGAGTTAGATGACAAAAACATGAAAGTTCTGTTCTGCAATAATTTGGTTGGTTTAAAAAGAAATGTTAGGATAACCTATAGAAGCCAAAATCATTTTATTGATGATATAGAGACTCTAGGAAGAGGCTGCAAATCATACAAAATTTCTAATTCAATTTGTTGATAAATCCTTTTCATACCTAAGACCCTATTTATATCACATAAGCACCACTAAGGGACGATCAAATTGTATATAAATATCCAATTGTAGGATAAATATTGGTATATACATATCAAATTGTAGGATAAATATCCAAACTAAAAAAAGATTCCAAAAAGATCTAAACATTGTTACCCACATCTATACATTCATTGATTTTAATCATTCCCACCTTCCCCTACATCAACACACTACAACAAAAAAGAGGGTTATCTACAAATACACATCTATCTGAACGGAGGTCCAAAAAAACTCTTGTAGCATCACATAATGAAGTTATGTCTAGGCTATCTGCAAATCATGCAAAATTTCTAATTCAATTTGTTGATAAATCCTTTTCATCAAACTAGCATCCCAAATTCTAACCTGAGACCACCCATATTTTTAGACATCCAGGCAGCAACATTTAGTTTTGCATCTCCCCTTGAAGCAACTATTCCATGACCACCTCCTCTTAACCGATTCTGAAAACAAAGACAAGACTCAATAAATAATCTATGTATAGGTTTAACACATTGTATTTTGATCCTTTTCATCCTATAATTTGACAATTAGCTCCATTCTTGCTTTGCTGTAGCATCACATAATGAAGTTATGTCTAGGCTATATACAAAAGGAAAAAACTGAAATATTTAATGTAATACACATAAGTTGCTGCAATGCTGTATTCTAACCATGGAACTTTAATTTGGATTCCAAAATCCAAATTAAAAAGTTAAAGTAGGCTAATAAAGCTAATTATGGAACTTTATTTTTTTGAAGACGAGTAAACTGTAAGTTTAATATGTATAAAAGCTAATTTAGAAGGTGTTGCTATGGAAGAGGGTACCAGTTAACTAAGTGAAAGCTATCAATCAAATGTAAGTAATCATCCTTCTGGAAGTACAAATTGCTTGCCTTGCAGGTTATAAAAATTCAGCAGATACATTTATTCAATCCAAAGAAGATGGAATGGCACACTACATGGCAGTATTCAAAAAATCCTGTGTTTTGGAAGTCTAAAATTGGTTGATTCATTTTTTATAATTCAGTGAAAGAAGAGGAGTACATAGGAGGCATAATTATATAGTTCATGGACATAATAAGAAATGAAGAATTAAAGTGTTTGGATCCAGATGTCAGTTTTGGGACCTCATTAACAGCCAACCATATATTACTTCTATTAAATGCTTTTGTGTTCTTAACTATGGTGTCATTACATCAGTAACATCATAGGATCTCTCCCCAATGTCATCACATATGGCAAGTTTTATTGTTTCAGACTAATAGTTAGCACTTAAAATTTGTGACATAAGATCTCCCTGAAAAGTGAATTGGTTTTTGATACATCTAGCGCCTTCCTTAGTTGGGAGGAAAGAATAACGCACAAACTCTACTTCCTTCATCACTGGAACAAAAATCTGAGTTCCATGAAGAAAATAAGAATCCTGTTTGCACTCATTAAGTTCTTCGTCAGATTATCCTCCTCATTTGTTCTGGGATGGATATATTTCATGACCTTCTCGGCTTAAAGATTTTAATGGGAAAAAATAAAGGCACACGCATTTAAATCTTCATTAAAATTTGTTCCAAATTTTCCGATGCTTGCAACTTCTGGATAAAAAATAATTGATGGAATCATTTTATTTTTTGTTGGGGAGAGGGAGAAGGGGGGAGAATGTTACCTCAATTCTCTAGTGACACCTGGTCTAGGAGCTGCGGGACACATTTTTCGCTTTAACAAACGGTTAATTAGAGATGACTTTCCAACATTAGGATATCCAACTATTCCAGCTCGCACCTGTTAATTTCACAAGCAAGAATGTCAAATCACAATGAATTATCTGTTAACAAAACACATCCGTGACTGCAAAATACACTAGTAAAATACAATTTGCACACCAAAGGCCTTGTAGCCTAGTGGTATGGTTACTCCCCAACTAGTGGGAAGTCATGGGTTCGATCCCGCTCCTTGTAATTCAGGCCATTAGTGCCTGCCGCCTTGTAATTAAAAAAAAAATACAATTTGCACTAATAGTTAGTAAAATAAAAATTGGGCTAGAAAAATGAACAAAATGACAAAGTAAAATAAAGTGTAAAGTAACTCATAAAGCCCAGGGAAGCTCAGCGGCGTCCACTGACAAAGAAGAAGAGAATGAACAACTTATAAATCAGCAGCATGTGTGTAAGACAAGAAACGGAACACTATGCATCTAGATGAAGCTACTCAAAATCAATAAGAGAATCTGAATTTTGTGAAATCATATACTGAACCATCCTATTTGGCCAACATACACTCTTCATATCAGACTATATGAAATAAAGTGATCAGGCCAGTCTCTTAAGAAAATTAAATAAGATAAACAGAATTGAAATAAAGTGATCAAACCTAACTTTTCATTCTCTCTCTTCCTCTCATGCTCGAAGCTGAATGATCTTGCCTAGCTCTGATGATACTCGAAGAGGAGAAGGCTGATTTGATCGCATACCAATGACATATTAAATTCCAAAATTTGAAATTTGAAACTCGGGAGCAAAAGGCAACCTCCATTGCCCAGGAACCTAGGGATTTCAAGGACGCAGTGTTCTGTGTTAGGATTAAAGATTGAAACGAAGCAACGATCGAAGAAACGGCACGAAAAGAACGGATAGGGCGATTTCCGACCAGATGCGATGGATTTTTAAGGAATTCCACGAAACCCACAAATAATGGGTCGCAGGATAATGAAGACGACGAAGCAAGGCGATCGTGGATTGATTGATTGCGGGGGGCATTCGAATTTGAAAATGGAAAGCAGGGGTGGGTAGGTGATTAGGTAGAGGTCACAATATGCAATATTGAAAATTCAAAACGACATGCTCAACACACACCTTCATTCTGCACGGAGCCCGATGAGGTGAAATGGCTTAGTAAGTGAGCTGCACTGTTTAAATCAATAGTGATTTGTGAGGGAAGCAACAGTACATGGCTTATTTTGCTATTCCTATTAAGTATATATATTGCAATATTGAAAATTCAAAACGACATGGCTTATTTTGCTATTCCTATTAAGTATATATTGATGATGATGATTGATGATGATGATGATAATTGAATTATAGATTTTTTTCTTAAGATTTCATAGACTTTTTGGCTACATAGAAAATTGACATTGCTACTCTGCTTCTGCAATGGAAGCTTCTTTTTCTAGTTTGATTGTTGGCTTGAAGTGGTTCTATAGTGTTGTTAATTTTGGTTAATGTATATCCAGGGGAGACGGAGGAAAAGGAAATGGTTCTCCACTAGTGATGTTGCATTTCCGAGGTGCTGATGTGTCACTTCCAAGTAGAAGGAGGAAGTTGTCGCCGGTGAGAAAAAAGAGAGGTGAAACAGAAGAACTAAGGTGAAGCTCCTCCTGATTCAATTTCGTGGTCATGTTTGTGTGTTCAGTTTTTTTTTTTTTTTCAGATGTTAAATATGTCAAGTCAGCATCTATTAATCAAAATGTTTCTTTTTAACCGTCAACGTTTTTTCTTTTAACAGAGGTGTGACTTTTACACCTATTTTCTAACCACATGTGTATTTTTACACCTTTAGCCAAAAATATATTTTGTATATAGTGCCCGAGACATATATTAGATGATGTCAGATCGATGGTCATATGGATATCAATGTAAGTAAGGCACTTGTAATAAAAAAAGTGTGTGTGTAAACTGTAAAGCATGATAAGTCAAGGTGAAACTCAGTGACGTTCATTTTTTATTTTTTATCAACCTCCTCCTCTCTTTCGGCAGGTGGAGTTTAAGTTTGGCATACCTGTTTTTGTAATATTTCTGATTTAATGGGATCAGTCTATCAGGTTTTACGAAACACCTTGCTGGCAAAATAATAATAATAATAAATTTAACGTGATACCTTGTCGTATACTTCTTTAATCTTAAATATAAGATAAAGTTTGTAGTACAAATTACACTACAAACTTTATTCTATATTTACAACAGGAGGTAATAAGATATAGAGTTTAATGTTTATGTTTTTATTGTAGAAATATTTTTTCGGTCACACTCACATAAAAGTGGGTGGGTCCCATTAAAAAGAGAAGTGAGAGAGGAGGAGAAAATTAGTGAGACCCACTCATTTTTATGTGAGTGTGACGGAAAAAATAAGTCTGTAGCAAAAACAGAAATATTACACCTAAGATATATTATTCTACAATCTAGTGATCTACACATGTGATTGATTTGCATGATATGAACATGAAGTATCTTCAAAATATCTATTTATTTAAAATTGAAATATCTTTATCTAAATCATTTAATCAAGTGGTTTTTGAATTATAAAAACCGAACCACTAGAAAAATTATTAAAATCTTTATTTTTTAGGCAAAACTAAATATGGACGTTATGATCGATTGTTATGTACAATAGTAATACACTAACTCTAATTAAAAAGTATGTTGCATTATTTATAAATATAACTACAAATTATTAGAGCTTTTATACATCATATATTTTTTTTAATGCAAATAATAATAATAAAGTATTAAAATACTTATACTTCCTCTTAAAATATTTTTCATGTAGCATTTTAGTCCAGATCACCCTTTCCCTGCTAAGCCGTGTCAAAAGCAGGGATGAAGAAGGTCTTACCTTGTTATTCTGGTCTGAGTTTGGCCATACACTTCAGTCCGTATGTAGGGGTGGGCAAGGCGAGACCTCTGTATGATGCCCAGCCCAAAACATGAACGAGATGTATTTTGCAGTCTAATGTTCGGCCCTGCACAGTAAAAGCTCTAAACCGTTTCAGGCAGGGCAAGAGCGGACTTCCTAGCCAAAATGGTAGCACCCTGCTCTATCCACGTACATGTATAAAATTAATTTTATTTAAATTTTATAAACATTATTGTAGTTACCATATGTCTTAGCTTCCTAGCCAAAATGGTAGCACCCTGCTCTATCCATATATTTAAATTTCATAAACTTCAAATATTTGATGATTCCACGTCTTGGGATTTCAAAATAAGTCTATAACTTAAGTCTTGAAATTTAAAAACTACCATATGTCTTAACATATATCCAGTGGCGGATCCAGAAATTTACAGAAGGGGTGCACAATTTGCGGGGGGATTCGGGGGCAGCGCCCCCGATTTTTTTTTTTTTAAGAAAAAATTTAAATATATTAAAAAAATAAAAGAATATAAATGGAAAAAGAGGCTAAGTACGGTTAGAAATAGCAAAAGTGCTGCTAAAAATAGCAAGGTTGAGCACTAAATAAGTTCAAGAACATATATTTTAATAAAAAAAGTATATTACAATAAAAATAATTACAATGTCATCCTTCTAAGCCTTATTCCATAGTAATTGCCTTATTATCAATGCTATCAATACATCTTTTCCAATATAAGACATTAAACAAATGCCGAAAATTTAATTCAAAGAAGTTGACTATTTGATTCTGCGAAGAAGAAGTTTGATTCTGCGATGCGAAAGGATTCTATAGTATTTAGATTTAACCCTTTTTTTTCTTTTTCTTTTTAAAACATGTCATTTTAAGGGGGGCACTTGCCCCCCACGTCCTATACCTGGGTCAGCCAGTGCATATATCCATACTTCAAGAATTAAATAACATCCATAATTTATTATAAATAATTAAGGTAACAAAATGATTGTAATTAAAGTCGTGAAGTCCAAGTGGTTTGTATCAATATCCCCAAAGTTAATCAAATGATGAAGTATTTGGAAAAAAAAAACAAGAGAAGCAACTATAATATATATACTTACTGGGCAGGGGTAAATGGACAGGGCGACATACTCTACTCAATACCCAGCCGTGTCTGCAAAAATGCCCAGCTCGATTGTGCCCAATTTTTTCCAAGACACTTTTTTTTTTGCCGGGCAGCGCAATTTTTCTCAGGTTCAGGTGGGTGGTCTCGACTCCTGGGCTTCTTGACCACCCCTAGTTCATAGTATATATTGTTGGAAATAATGAGGAGGTGTGTCATAAAAAACAAGTTTCACATTATTTGAAATTATGGGATTCAAGTAATAAGTGATTTTAGACTATTAAATGAGTTCAGAGGAGGAGTGAACTCATGCAATGGCGAGCCACATGGGAATCCGACAATTTCCCCATGTGCCTGAGTTAAACGTGGACAGGTCACCTTTTAACTAGGCTTGTGAAAATCAAAATATATTTTGAAATAAAGAAGACCACTATAAATTTAACCTTAATTGTGGGGATGCATGGAATGTTGGGTATTTAAACTGATTTTATGAGTATTTTTAATACCTTTATTGTTGAGGTTGTAAATGGATTCTTTAATAATCTACTTTAATTGCTTTTAATTACACATTTATGGCCTTAAGGGGTCTCTATTTTATAACATGCAAAACCGATTTCATTAAAAGGTTTCAAGGCTATCAACGTTTAGATTATTTATGCGCAATCAATAGCTTGTTCAACGTTCAAATATCTGAGCCTATATATGGTTCATCAGTAAGAGGCTCTAGATGGAGCCCTTGAGCTTTCACCCCCTCATTCTCCTACATATTTTTACCAGAGTTCTATTATCTTTTGTACTTGTGTTCACCCTGTGTTCTTGTAGGAAGAGTTTGTTTAATTTTTGGTGCTGTGACTTCTTTTACCGGTAGTTACAAAATAACTCTTAAAAGTGAGTGTTATATACGACTGGAACTATTGATTATGTTTGTGCAGGTGCTATTACCAACAACATGTAAAAAGCTCCCAGTCCCAGATAAAAGATGTAAAAAGAGGTTAACAGTTGCACTTCAATTCCCATATGGATCAAAACCCTTTTTTCCCACAAAAGACAAAATGGCAATCCCTTTTCTTTTTTACAATTTTATAGAGATCAAACCATTTTTTAAAACCTTGGACCCATGCCATGAGGTAGGTCCCACAAAAGAAGTCTTTATTAATGAATAACAAACATATTACAAACACGACACATACATCTCGAACGCGTTTTTATTTTAGAAGGGTGAAACATACTGCCCCGACCACAAGTTGAAAGGTGAAACAACCCGAGGATGGGATGCTGTTCTTTTCACCAACGTTGCAGTTCAAGGCACAATCTTGTTGGCTCTGGCTTTATCTATCCAAGTTATGAAAGAATTCTTAGAGTTCCTGAATCCCAAGAAGCCATGCTCTTTGGATTTGTTCATGCTATCCAACACCGATTCTACCCGCAAAGTAAAGTCAGCAAACCACCAATTGCCCACCTCTTCCAGCTTCGTGGGCTGCAACTGATTCTCTTTCACAATCTCATTCCATATCAGCCCTTTGTCCTTCATCGTCTCCGTCAACTTCAAATCCGAACCTTCTTCAAACCCATATTCTTCAATCCCAAACTGTTCAGCCAGCACCTTCCACAAATGCTTCCACTTAAACACATCACCGTTGTTACAGTTAAAGGCTTCGTTCCTCGCATATGGGTCCACAGCCGCCCATATGTGTTGTTCTGCGATCAAATCAGCATCAGAAGCAACAGAGTAACACTCCCACGCCGCTTTAGAGCCGGGAAATTTCAGGGGAACCCCCTCGTGCTTGCAAATAGCCGCATACACACAAAGCGTGCCAATCAGGTTCATCAAACTATAAGGCGAAAGCCCGAATATCACCTGAGGACGGTGAACGGACCAAGACAAGCCCTGTTTCTTGTTGGCTTCTTCAAACAGAATGTCCTCTTGGGTGTAGTAGAAATTAGGTGCGTTGAGTCGGGGCAAGTCCTCGGTGAAAGGTGTATCATGGATTTGTGTCTTGCCATAAAATTCAAATGCACTAACGTAGTGTTTGGTACCGGTTTGAAGGCATATGTGGCGGAGGTTTGGAGCATTTGGGATGACGGCACGGAAGACGTTCCTGAGCATGCCTCCGTTCACCTCGCAGTTCTCAGCCTCTGTTGGTCGACGTGTCCAAGACACGTAAAAGATGTGAGTCACGTCAGTTAACGCAGAGAGCTTAGCATGGGTGTCGTTTGGGTCGGAGATATTGCACTGGATATATTGGATGGGATGATTAGAGTTCCAGTTGGGCCGGGGACGGCGAGCGATGCCGTAGACCTTCCATGGTCCTCCGGGTGTGTCGGGGAGAGGTAAGGTCTCGGCTAGGCTACCACCGACGATGCCGGTAACGCCAATCACAAGAGCCACGCTCTGGATACTTGGTGGCTGTTGGTCTTCGAGGTGACGCCAATATTGGTTCGTTGGGGAGCGCCACCAGGTCATAGCTAGTGAGATGATGGATCGAGAGGGAAGTGATGGTAATTAGGTTAGACGCAGTGAGAGGGAAAGACAGAATGATGGCAGAGGGAGAGAGAACGCGTATATATAATACATGTTTGTGGAATGGATCATGCAGAGTGATGAATGGCTTAATACTCCTGTGACGGCAGCTATGACATCTCTCCGCAACGAGTAACGGGCTCTCTTTCGCCCACTTTGCTTTGTATTGTTCGACTCCGTGATGCTTTTTTTTTTTAATACAAAACCCAGTTCACTAATTTTGAAATATTGAAGTTAAATAAATTATTTTAAAGCATTTATATTTATCATGCATTTTTTTCTAAAATAAATTTTTTACTTATAAACTGTTATATAATCTAATAATAAACATAAATATTTTAGAAAGATTATGTGATATATGTTATAATTAAGTAATCAATGGCATCTTATGTTTATATAAAAATAGTGTTAATTTCCTCCTTAATATTCAATGAAGTAGAGTCATCTAGGAAAATAAGTAGAGGATTGGTGAAAATGGCCGGAGGTGAAAGATCCGAAGTGGGAAACCATGACGTCCAATATTAATATTGTGTATTGCAAGGGATTGGTAAGTGGTCAGAACTCAGAACTCCGTGAGAAGCCGTTTCAAATTAAAATACGGTGGCGTCTCACGATTGATCTCCATATTGTCATATATGAACATTAACGGTGAAAAATCAAAAGAATAAGAGAAAAAATCAATGAAAAGTGATTGGAGGGATGTACGTAAAAGAAGAGGAATAAGATAATTCTTATCCCTAGCTGAAGGGTGGACAGTAGCAAATAAATCAAAAAAGACGGCGATGTTATTAAAACAAAAGGCAAACAATGAAAAGTAGGAGTGGGTTTCTGCCAGTGCTGGTCAGAAAAGAAAAATGAACAGAGACGCATAAAATTAAAGTGCATGTATTTACAATTGGGTTTGACAGGACATGGTATTTTCCGAAACAATGGATCAGCATGAGGTCAGGCCTCATCCAACGAATTCATTTTCAATGTTGGAAAACGGCCTCCTCCCCAGTATAACTTCTTAAATACTGATTTTTCAGATCCCATCCAATACTAACGTATGCACACTAGCTAGCCCCTCCCCAAAAATGACAATAAAAATGAGCAGTGAAGCAATATAAAAAGAAAAAAGAAAAGAAAAAGAGACCCAGATGAAATAAGTCAATAACTGCAGCGCATGCAGCTGTTTGCTTTCAATTTAGCTACCTTCCATACAGAGTTGGAAACTTTGATCATTCCGTTCTAATGGTTATATATAGACGTGTTTTTCTTTTCTTTCTAAGCGTACGAGGAATGTTATTCAGCTTTCCATTTTTTATCAAGCGCATCTTATGAATCAAAATTATGAAATTATCAGTATCAGTACTAAACATTAAAAATATACCATAAATATTGCAGTTCATCTCAAGTTTCATACAGATCGATCTACACAAAAATAGTATCATTTGCGAATTTGCAACAGCAATTCATGAAAATAATATTACTTGACTTGTTCGTATACACTACTTATACTGCAGTTCAACTCTAATTATAGCTAATTATCAAAGTAAAGCTGAGGCAGTTGTAATAGCATAAAACCACATCGCTATCTTCTACAGTAAATTATGAATATTTTACCAAAAAACGGTAAGCTACGGACACACATAACACGCCCGGGGGGAAAGAATTGCAAATTCATAAAATTCGTTTTCAAACCAGTACCACTCATACTATGGATGCCTAAAGGTTTTGTAGTTATTAGCTAGGGGCTTATCAAGTGTACGAAAACTTTTGGTCCAAGGCGCTGCAGTTGGATTTTTATTCAAATGGCAAAAACTAAAAAAAAATGCAGGCACCTTTTGCGAGCCTTATTTTTAATGATCTGTGCAGAAAAGAAGAAAGAAGCAACAATAACATTATATTAAAGATGGCTATGTGGTCCTCCTTCATAATTCCCTGCGTAGTGCAGGGCCATATACCTGGAACACATGCCACTTATCACAGTCGTGGAATACATTATACATTGAAGAGCAGATTCTATTTTACCTTGAACACGCCCACTTAGATCGGCTGCCAATAACTTTTTCTCCGGCCACACCAGCTTTCATCTCACTCCTGGCTCCTTCCGTCTTTCTCCTTGTCCCTTCTTTTGCGAGAAGGGGTTGTTCAACAATGGTGGACAGACCTGGAAAAAGTTATCAACAAATTTTACACAAAGTGATTGGCCTGATCACTTGTAGAGTTATTAGCTCCAACTTTGTAGGCGCCATGCTAGGGTAAACAAGGACAAACTAGTTCAAAATCATATGAGATCCATGCATTGCCTTTAAACTATTTAACTCTTTTAGGTTATAATATAAAATAAAACCTGCAGGGTCAGATGAACTTACCGGGCATGTTGAGCCCTCTGCTTTTCATCACCATCGTACGGACATGTGGTGGCCCTGATTCTTTTGTCTTTTCCACCACTGACTCGCCTTGTGTTAGTGTTACCTTTGAGCAAGAAGGACCAAAAAGCCATGTGGCATCCATCTGTTTAGACAACATGCGAGCAGCGTGGTACGGAATCTTGATGCATCCATTCATTAGCATTATGCAATCCATCAAGCTCTCTCTGGCCATCCCTTTCATGTCATAAGCCTGTGACCTCCTCCACAGGCTCTTGCCATGTGTGTTCGCTGGATTTGACAGACTAAGAGCTCGAGTTGCATCACTAATGGCTGAATCTGGATCTCTCAGCACTAGATGACACTGAGCCCTATTACTATACAGCACCATTCTTTCTTTCCTGTACCTCACTGGGCAAAGATGTAGTGCTTCACTATACTTTGATACAGCTTCTTCTACCTCCCCTAACCAGAACATGTGTTTTGCTTGTTGCTTTATTAACCTTATCAAAACCTTTCTTTCCTCTAATTTTTCTTCACTCATGAGCTTCTCCTTCTTCCTCCTGTCCACCTCCAAATGCAGCAGTTCCGGCAATGGTACTTTTGAAATACCATGTTCGTAGTCCAGAAGGAGAACCCTCATGATTGTTTCACCCACGTTGAATCTATCTCCAAGATTTCCTAGTTCAATCAAATCAATGAGATATGAAACTGAAAGATCAATGACTTTGTACCTTGTCTGTGGGTCTTTGAGAAGCAATAGAAGGCAGTCTATACCCAAATATTGCCAATCGTCTGAAGATCTTGAGAGATTACCCAAAGTATTAATAACTTTAGGTGACTCAACAATATTTTCCCTTCCTATTTTGCTATAGCACAAGATTCTAATCAATCCAACCCCAGCTGGTGACGTATAATTCATTACTCCACCCCACATATCACACAAATCTTCCAGAAAATCCATGTCAGCGATTAGATTCAGAGACCTCTGTTTGCAAGCAAAGCAATTTAACAATTGAAGAGACCAGCATTGAAGCTGGCTAGCCCATTCCTCAGCCTTACGATTCTCCATCTCCACACCTCCATTACCTCTTGTCAACAGTTTCCTATGGTACTTGACCCTTTTGTTTACGTCCTTCAACCCTACAAATTTAGCAAAGATCACTTCTAAGCATGCAGAAGCCAAGTTTTTTCCCAGTTTCACTAACTCTTGTTCGTATTCTGCTACTGCCTCAAAAGTACTCTCATAACTGGCCAAGTGTCCTAGTGCTCTAACAGCTACTCTTTGCTCAACCCAACTCATGTTTCCTCTTAGAAGCTCCATTAGTTGTGGTATAACGCCAGACTGCACAGCAATTTGAGCATACTCCTCCTTGTTCATGGTGTAAGAACCAATGATATGAGCAGCATAATAGGGTATGTATATGTTTTGATTTGTAAGAAGCCAGTTTCTGTCCTTTATAGCTTTGGAGATGAGACTTGTCATGCACTTGAATATGCCAAGGGATGGAAACTCTGGGTCATTGGGTTGGTTCATGGCAATATGCCACAGTCCACCCAGCACCAAAACATGCTCTTGATTATCCCTAAGAGGCATCTCTCTGAAGAACTTTTCTAGTTCTGCTCTTTTGAGGGATGTGTCTTGTTTTTTCATGGAGCAAAAGAAACAGCATGGCCTGGTGGTGCAAAACTCGTTGGAGATATCAAAGCTGGTATTATATGGAGTTTTGGGGATTGGAGTGATCGCTCTTTCCTTCTTCATAAGGGTATTCATGGCTGCCTCACCCATATTGAAGGTGATTTGAGATTTTCTTGAACAGTAGGGGTTTAGGTACCTTTAAGAAGATCCAGCGGGATTTAAGTTTTAATCAGGGGAAAAGCCAGATGACATGGAAAGACCTAGCTAGCGGCGTATGCATATAATTAAATAGCAGGATTTTGTAATTCTGTACCATTAAAACAGTCTCCATAGGAAGCCTTGGTATTTATAGCGTATAGTTTTATCCAATTCACGTTCAAATAAACAACTCTGGCATGGTCACTAATTTACTAATGTGAGTGTGGAAAACTTTTGATGCACTGCATAATGAAGCGGTTACTTAAGTTGAAAGATTGACCAAGTGGGCTGATAGTGAAACACGTACATACGCTCATGGTTACGAATATATTGCAGACCAAAATGTAAGCTTTAGTCGCAAGAAAATATTTACAGACAGTTTAAGATCCATGATCTTCAATAGATCTATGCATTCTGTGACTCACGTACGTTATTTAACAGACAGTGTATATATTCTGTGCTTCACACATCAGATAAAGGGGATGATATGATAGTCCTCATTTATATCGTATATGAAGAAGCTCATGCCCCACAATACTACTCTTCTAAAGTTAAACTGGTGAAAAGGCATTTTTCTGCCTTTAGATTTTGTCCTTTGTGGTCCAAGGAGTTGTTTTGTCTTCAAGTGAGGAAGACAGAGGGATCTAGCTAGTAACAACAGAATTTTCTGATTTCCTATGCAAAATAGTCATTATGCTGTCCAGCATCTGGAATGTGGGTTAAATTCATTTGTCAAGGGCTCTAATATTCTACCCTACCTATGCCTATGGTGTAAAGCACTTATATTAAGCAAAAAGCGTAGAAAATTCAGTTAAGCTTGAAATTTTTTTAAGATTTTACCCTACCTTTAGCCCACAATTCTCTGGTTTCTCGAGTTAAAGTTTATGACCGTGTTGAAATGTGAAGTGGGAAGAGATCATGAGCCACTTATCTGCTAAAAGACGAGGAGGGACCACATTTAATTTTCAAAATGGAGAACAAGCTCCTTCAAATCAGAAGTAGGACGTGGTCCCAGCGCATGGTTAAACTTAGCACCTTCGAATAAATAAGTATGCCAAGATTAAAAACACATTTAAGTACAAATGGCGTTGGTCTCAAGAATATGCGGTTGCCATAGGTGGAAAGCAGAACCAGTTAATTACTTAAGTTTTAGTTTTCTTTCTGGGTGTGTTAGGTATGGTTTTTTTCTTTTAAAAAAATTAATCTGTAGAATTAAATACTCAATCTCATATTATTCCTAACACATAAATAAAGGCAAGTCAGCTTAAGAGGACCATTAGTCTAGTATAAGATTTTATAGTGAAACTGAGAAATTGAGCGTGCTTGGTTTGGGCTGCTTGGTAGGGTCTTAAATTATGTTAACAGAGTTCATGTCCATACTCCACAGTGGCGAATGCAGGCCTTGTTGGTATGGGTTACATTGCTCATAAGTCATAACTTGTAAATCCAATAGGAAATTTCATCGTATATAGATATATGATGCCTTTTTCTTTCGTTATCCTTCTTGTTTGTTTTGAATATGTGTGAAATTCGGGATCCTTTTAAGCAATAAGCCCCTTAATTGGCTCGGTGGGGTGAAAGTGGGAGATCACCCAGTCACCTACAAAACACTGATTTTTTTTTTTTTTAGAACAACAACACTGCCAAATTAATTGCAAAAGATTGCCGTCGTTTTTCATTTTGTCCAGAATCCCATTCTAAGGTTTCTCTTTCTCGGCAGATTTTTTTTCCCTGCAAAAGTGAATCCATTGTTAGTTTTGTGCTGGTTTCTAGTCGGGATTGGAGCTTTAAAAACTGTTTTTCAATCATGATTTATGATATATGAGATAGATATGTGAGAGGAATTTTGTCTATGTTTATTTAAATAAACACTTTTAAGGATTCCAAACGTGATCCCAAACAAGCACAAAGTTCACTTTTGCTTCATATTTCAGATGGTCGACAGGTAAATAATCCCATGAAAAATTATAAATTCCAAGGTGTTTCATGCACAGTGCTAAAGCTTACAAATTACTCATTCAGGCGTTAATATAAGATATATTTATCTAAGTTGATTAAATTAAAAAAAGTTGATTAAGTTAGTTAATATGACATGTATTTTCTAAAACAATGTAGTCATCTTCCTTAATTCCCTCACCTTAATTATTATCAAGGAAATATCAATAGAAATAAACGTGGGAAAGAAATAAACGCTGGAAAGATTGACAAATATAAAAACTATGTCTTATATTCTAAACCAAAATCAACTCCCTAAACATTTCTTTTATTAAGGGCCAAAGGAAGTACAACTATTTAATTTGTAAGCTCAGACGGAAGCATGCAACGTATGCTTGCAGTTCTGCAATATAGGGATCATTGGATCCTTGGTACATTCAGCTAATGACTTTAGGGTCGTGTACATGGTACAGACTCACTCCGATTAATTGCTTGTGTTATGGAATAAAATACTAGGCCCATCCAAGGTGTGGCCCATCAGGAGACATTTAATACATTTGGGCTTGGAGGCACCAAAGGCCCAGCAAGTCCAAACCCTAACCCTAAGGTAGCCTCTATATATAGTTGGTTAACCTAAAGAGGTACACATCTTCTAAGCTCTCTCTCAATTGCATATACTACACACGAGCACACACACCACCCCTTTGGCTAAACGCCTCCGGTAATCCTCGAACTACGTGGACTTTGATCCTCCTCGTGGCACGTAGGCCCTAGGTATCGCACCTAGGTCAAGTCCCTGTGCTTTGTGATCTCTGATCCTCTTAGGTATTCAATCCATGGATGCTTGGGGGAGAGCTATTTGATCCTATGTCCACATCCTAGCCCACCTAGGGTTAGGGTTTATGTTCTATGACAGAACATTGGCGCCGTCTGTGGGGAATCGGTAAATTTCTGATTCCCATGACTGAAGAAGGTCAATAATTCCTAATTGCCAATTGTCAATTGCCAATTTGCCAAACGAACAATGATAGAGTTTCAGTACAAATGAACCTACGTTGAGAGTGGCCAATTTTAAAGACTCCCTGGATCCACCGTCGGTGTTTGCGTCTGTTTTTCAATGAATCCCACAGAAATTCAGCGCTTGCTCACAGAATGGGGATCCGCCGAGAAACGCAATCTTGGCCTTGTCTTGCTTCAGATCAACCGTGGAATACGTGCTGCAAGTCTTGGCGTTGATCATATAGATATTTTCCTGCCATTGAAAGACTAGTGTGATTTCTATTCACGCTCATACAGTCGTACGCTCGATGCTGAAACCGAGGAGCCTGGTGTATAGAAGGAGAGTGGATTCTTTCACTTGTAGCCACGCAGGGGTTCTGTCAAAGCCTTCCGGGTTGAAGCAATGTTTGTCGGTTGGGATAAGGCCGAGATACTATCCCAAGTTGCCAGGAGGCCGATAGAGAAGATCTGAGCCAGGGCACACACGATGTCAGCATACGGATGCGCCTCCTATATCCAAAATACTAATCTAATCTTGGCTGGAAAAACATTCTGCGCACTATGAGGCAACCATGATATGCTTGTTGAATATGTTTCTTTTCAATTTGTACAAGTCTGGGTTCTTATTCTCTTGCGAGGATGCTGTCCCAAATTGCTGAGGTGCGTTAAATAGCAGATGGTGAAATTTCTCCCTTCCAGGGGTGTGCCGGGATTACAGTCTGAGGTACTGAGGTTGTAGTTACCAGGGTCGATTGCAATCTGAACTTTGGGATCATGTTTTGACTTAGGACTGAGATAACAGTCCTATGAGTGTATGCCATCTTCATCTCAGATAATAATTTGAAATCCGAGATAGTTTCCGAGAGCAGCAAAATCCTCTGTGATCTCCTATCAGTCCGGCATTCAGAGAATGCCATGATGGATTAGCCTGATTATACAGTAAAGCTAATCGTTCCCAAGACAGATGTGATGCCGACTACCATGAACGTGTTTAGCCTGGGATCAGGTTTGGTGCTGGCTTCATAAAGGCACCTATCTCGGTTTCATGTGCATATCCCAGATTATATGCCGAGATTATATGTCGAGACTGTATGCCGAGATACTCTATATTCTCTTCTCCGCAAATCCCATGGATCCCATGCAACAGATACCAATGCGGGCCCTAAGAAGCCATGAGAAGGGAGTTCGTCGTGGTGATAGAACCGCATGAATTCCATAACAGTTCAGGTGCTCGGCCATCAATAATTTAGGCCAGCGGGAAGAGAGCTCGGCGTTGACAAAAAGGAAGTTAGAATATGGCTTAATGTATTTGACTCTGTTAGTCTGAAACCCAAGAAGCTTTGAAGGACATGGAATCAAGGGTTGCCTAGACCATTCTCTTCCTCTCATCCGTTCACTGAGATTGGGAGGACGGTGAAATCCTGCCAAAGTTCTCTTCTGCATGCGTCCGATGTTGACGTCGTCCTCCAAAGTTAAAAAGAATGCGTAAGATGCCGAGATAGGCCTGGTGCCGAAACGCTGGAGTGCTGAGATGTATCTAGCTACTGACATATTAGGCCGAGATGCATTATACCGAGTATGCGTGACTCACGGCTTGACTGAGATACTGACCGAGCTGCACCAGGATTCAATGCCGAGATGCTTGGCGATACTATATCTTTTCGGGTGTATGCCGAGATGCTGACCGAGCTGCTTGAGGGTCTGACGCTAAGCCGACATAGTTTCCTGAACCACTAGGGAACCAGCTGAGATTGTTACCCCGGGTTGCCGAGTTGAGCTGGCAAGGGGCCATCGGATCTGTTTAAATGCCGAGAGACTCAGGGCCGATAGTTATTTAATGGTGTTTATGCTCAGACCTGCTTGACGAGGTTGCAATATCGGCATGTGAACTCACCTGCTTGAACCGAGATAAAATCTCGGAATGCCGGGATGCTTCATTCTGCCTCAAGGATTTAAGCACAAAATGTTGAGAACGTCTGGCACTTTAAACCATAAAGGCTCAGTTAAATAACACCGAGGCAATACAATTTGGCGGGGTTGCTGATTGTCACTGGGATGCCAAGATGCTAGGTATCGGCATGCTGGGGTATATACAATGTGATCATGAACCACTGAAACCGAGGAAGCCCAAGCTATTGCTCATCATCTTATTGCCCCCATTTAAGTAATAAGCGGACGTCACTCATGTCGGCGGAGTTGATATATTGGCGGATAGGAGTAAAGTTTATTCAATCCGTCATTTATCTTGATGCCAATGGCGAGAGGTCGACGAGCTAATATATCCAGGAGATGCCTCAATGCCGAAATGGGAATTGGGACCGTAATGCAATGCTAAAACGACGCCGAGATGTCGAGATATGCACAAACCGAGATGGTATGCTGAGACTATAGGCGAAGACTGCATGCATGCCGAGAGTATTGGAACCGTGGTGTAATGCTTGTATTTCTTCCGTTGGGTTATTTCCAATGGCTCCAAGTTGTTTATTTTCAAGTCCTTAACCAAGGCTGGTGTGAGGACGGAGGTGCAGAGGCACCACTTGCTCAAGAGGCAATGTCTAGAGGCACCAAAAGCTTTAGCATCATTCTAAAGGGATGGTCTAATCTGATTGTTAGCCGGCGACATGCGAAGAGAATTTGACAGGGATGGGCAAGATAAGAATCCAATATGATGTTGTCTTTAAGCTATGGAGTGAGACGAGAAAAGGACAGTGTTGTCTTTGATTCAACCCAACTTCTTTTTAATTCAACTTGATCATTGAGGAACGCTGCTCTCTGCCTCCAGTCCAGTGGATCAATTGTAAACAATTGATTGTTGAATATTATCTAGGTGGCGGCTTGTTACTATTATATAAATTCAAGGCGATATCATCTTTGTCCTTATATGAGTAGCTGTCACTTCAATGGCTATGCGCGACCAAACCAGCTTTGCAGACAACAAAGATGCTGAAATAACAAAGTCTTTATCTAAGAAGCTTGATGAGTCCCAAAAACCAGATGCAACTCTTGGTAAAATTACTGCAAGTCAAGGTAATGCTAAAATTGCACATGATGTAATGCATGCTACAACTTTGTCTCATAATCTGCTTAGTGCTGGATAATAAATGCATAGTGGCCATTCAACTTTGCTCAATGATAACCGCTGCTTTAGCAGAAATAAAAATCTGGGCAAATTATTGCTTAAGAGTTAGTGCAAGCAGGATATTTCACCATTTAAGCTCTTATCCGGAAGGAGAATGAATCATATTGACAAGCATCTAGCTGTTGGTGTCCTCTCCATTATTATTCTTTATTCCACATCAGATGTGAATATCGCAAGTTTAAATGTTGTCCATGGATATTTATTTGTTATACATGAACACCTTTGACATGCTAGTTGAATTACTTAAGAATGCCAGCATTTCAAGTTTTGAGCTAGAATATTCACTCAAAAGAATCGGAAATTCTGGTCCTAAATTGCTACCAACTTATTTATATGTCCACGGAGCAATTCAATGAGCAAACTCATGCCAATTTAAAGTGCTCCAAAAGATATATCAACTTAAAGTCCTTGGCTGTTAAATCCGCGCTCCTTAATTGGACCCCGGATAAACTGTGGAATCCATCCTTACGAAAGGGATAAAGACGGACCCCGGTTAAGCCGAATCTGGTTAAAATCTGGGTTCCGTGTAAAGTCGGCTACGACCGCCAAATTTATAAACATGTATGAATTCAGGGTAAACAAACCCGTCTTCAAAAATCATGTCCAATCTAAACATGTAGGAAACTAAGGTACATAAACTCGTTTCTGAAAATAATGTCGAAGGAAAACATGTATGAAGTCATGGTAAAGAAACCAGTCTTCGAAAATCATGTCAAAGCTAAACATGTAGGAATATGAGGAATATAAACTCGGTTCCGAAAATCGTGTCAAAGCTAAACATGTATGGATTCAGGGTAAATAAACTCATTTCCGAAAATCATGCCAAAGCTAAACATGTATGAAGTCATGGTAAAGAAACCAGTCTTCGAAAATC
Source organism: Acacia pycnantha (assembly GCA_025563575.1). Taxonomy (NCBI): domain Eukaryota; kingdom Viridiplantae; phylum Streptophyta; class Magnoliopsida; order Fabales; family Fabaceae; genus Acacia; species Acacia pycnantha. The sequence goes on along the minus strand of JAMWYP010000022.1, from coordinate 4,364,401 downwards.
GTGTCAAAGCTAAACATGTATGGAATCTGAGGTACATAAACCCGTGTCCGAAAATCATGTCGAATTAAAACATGTAGGAATCTGAGGTACATAAACCCGTTTCCGAAAATCATGTTCCAATTAAAACATGTAGGAATCCGAGGTGCATAAACCCGTTTCCAAAAATCATGTCGAAGGAAAACATGTAGGAATCCGAGGTACATAAACCCGGTTCCGAAAATCATGTTCAAATTAAACATGTATGAATTCTAAGTAAAAAAACTCATTTTCGAAAATCATGTTCAAATTAAACATGTATGAATTCTGAGTAAAGAAACTCGTTTTCGAAAATCATGTTCAAATTAAACATGTATGAATTCTGAGTAAAGAAACTCGTTTTCGAAAATCATGTTCAAATTAAACATGTATGAATTCTGAGTAAAGAAACTCGTTTTCGAAAATCATGTACAAATTAAACATGTAGGAATCTGAGGTATATAAACCCGTTTCCGAAAATCATGTTCCAATTTAATCATGCGTGAATCTGAGGTGCACAAACCCGCTTTCATGAATCATGTCAAGTTTGTTTTATACAATTAAATCCGCGCTCCTTAATCGGACCCCGGATAAATTGTGGAGTCCGTCCCTACGAAAGGGATGAAGGCAGACCCCGGCTTAACTGAATCTAGTTAAAATCCGGGCTTTGTAAGAATTATGGTTAAAATGTGCTACCTTTGGAACACAGTTAAGCCAATATAAGTTCTGTTTAAAGTTTTGCAGGAAACAAAGACGGAAGACGGACCCGATTTAAACTGAATCTAGTTTAAAATCAGGGATCCCGGTAAAGTTGTGAAAACGGACCCGATTTAAATTATAACAATTTAAAGTTAGGGATCCGTGTAAAGTTAAGAAGACGGACCCAATTTAAACTGAATCTAGTCTGAATCTGGGGCCTGCATTGAGGCGGCAAGTCTATTCAAGATTCCTTTATTGGAATCATTCTGTGACGGCAATACCGCCAAGTTTATTTGATTGAATCTGGGTAAACAAACCCGTTTTCAGACATTATAAACCCGGAATCTCGGAGATCAAGTATCTAAACCGAAATCTCGGTATTAGAATATATAATCCGGAATCTCGGAGTTAAAGTATCTAAACCGGAATCTCGGTATTAGAATATATAATCCGGAATCTCGGAGTTAAAGTATCTAAACCGGATAAATGCAAACCAAAGTTTAATGCAAGCTCTGACGAGTATCCGAAATGAGCACGTTGAACGGTTTGCACAAACAAGAAGTATTTTCCATTTATTGTGATTTGCTTACATGTTATTAAATGCAGAATATAAACCGCATAATTAGCCCGAAAAATTGCTACGAAAGCAAAGTCTAATCACGGATCTCTAAAGCGACAGCTAATCTTGGCACTCGAGACCGTAACTACCGAGCTGGGGCAACTGTATGGAATAAAATATTAGGCCCATCCAAGCGCGCCCATCGCAGACATTTAATACATTTGGGCCAGAGGAGCAAACGGTAACATGACTATATCAACACACTAGGTGAGAAGAAAAACGGCCAAGAAATTTTGAAACGATACAGATACTACTGTTCTTTCCATACTCAGAAACATAGTTATATAATGTAGATGATGTTACAACTGATTAGCAGACCGCAATTACATACGTTTTTTTTTTTTTTGAAAAAAACGTAGAAGTATCGCAGAACAAAGTCTACTTTGCTATGGCGATTTCCATGAAAGATGGCAGAAAATTCCCTTGGAAGCGTCACCACCATTAATAACTTACATATTAGAGTCAAAAATTGTCAGCGATGAAGATGTTATAACAACTGGAATTGATCTTCCAGAATGCTTTCGCAGAAAGATCTGCACGAACCGTGGCTAATAAATAAATGATCAGCAGATTCCCAATTTTACACATACGGAAAACAAGTGGAAACACAAGCCTTGTTCTGTTGTCCACCAAAAACCCAGCGTACCAAAATTCACTTTTTGGGAACCGTCACTGATCATTTCTATGTACAAATTTGACAAGATAAGTGATCCTCAAAAGAAAACTCCACTTGTAACCCCACTGCTATCTGATCATTTACCTCCAGCTTCAAAAGTGTTAAGACTAGAAACTAAGCTAACCCGGGCCTGTTCACTGTGAGAGTACAGACTTCTGCTTAAACATCCACTGTCCAGTTAATGTTGCGGACATTGCTTTCTTGAGATTTGTGTAATCGAGCAAATTTGGAATTGGATGTGGTTGATGAAACAGCAGTTCTCGACCTTTGACCTTGCGGTAGCTCACAAGCTTCACTCATAGATGCAAACCTTAGCTCAGCTGGAGGAATGAAGCAGTCCAGTGAAAGGCCGGGAACATTAAATGCAACTTCCTCAATTGTCCATGCTTCTTCCATCCTGGTCTTAGTGTGGCTCATTGCTGTTTCCCCAAACCTAAAGAGCGTTACTACCGAACGACCTGAGTGAGCAATCATGATCCCCTCAACAGGCCTGTAGTCGTCAAGAAAAGAATTTATTGTGGTCTCCCAATAAACTGCATCCCCTCCATTGTTTTGAATACGTGTCAAGTGTGAGTCCTCCAAGTGAATGAGAAGTCCTGTTTTCTGACTAAAGTACCCAAATAGAACATGCCTTATGATTTCAGCTGGGCCTTCACTCCTGGCTTTCAAAGTTGAGGGATCCGCGCAGAGTTTGAGGATGAAACAGTCATCTCCGTTAATCTTTTTCTCCCCAATGCATCTTGCATTGATGAACATGCTTGCAGTTGTTCTTGGGTCAAGACCCTGCGGACAGAAAGAAAATATAGGTTACCAAATTGAGGCAGTGAAAGGTAGTGGTCAACAGGTAGGAAGAATGAGATATAATTTGTAGGTTCACCTGAAGAGCCCGTCGTAGAGGCCTAACTGGTCCCTTTGCAGCGTGAGCACCCAACCATGGTGTGTGGCGCCACACAAGTTTCCCATTGCAACCAGCATGAACCTTGCTGCCACCAAGAGCAAGTTCCACATACCACATATCTGGATTCATCTGCCACAGGACAAACCCACCGGATTCTGCAGCTTTGGAGGAATTCCGGCTCTTCATAACTTTGTTAGCTGTCTCAAACTCCCAGGCTATCATTCTCACCTTTCCCATGGCATAAGCATTAGTAAGGGAATTTTGAAGCTTTTGCCCTCCAGAAGCAGCTGTGTACTGCTGCAATATGTACTGGGCAGAAGAAGTTTCCTGCAACAACACTCAATTAGATTGAACCTAACCCTGGAGACCTTTAAAAGTGCGGGAACAGAAACGATCAGAAGATCTACAACCCTTCCTCTTTTCTTTTTATTTACCTTCAATTGGCACACTGGCAAATCAGTTCACTCAAAATAGTCAAAATAATATCCTACAGAAGACCAAGCAGTCAGATGCCTAACATGATAGGATTTTAGCCCTATTTAAGAGCTTACTGCATACAGTTATCACAAACTAGTCCCAAAAATATTATGAACTATGAAGAGGCCCAGTAATGTCCTCTCTGAACCTAGAATAAGGTAAGGGGAGAAAGAATGTGTTTTTACAGTCAACTCCTCCTTCTGGCTTGTGTAGATATAAAAAAAATTGTTAGATTCATTCGGCACTCAAGTTCATCACTTCATCTTTCCATCGGATGTGAAAGTACTTTTGAAATAGAAACGAAATAAGCCTTTATTTAACCTTGATTGCGATGGATAGCATTTGACTTGTGTTGATCAACGACAATCAGTGAAGTAACAATATATATATATATTTTTTCAGACAAATCCAAACTTAAAAGTCTGCTCTTAGCCCTGTTGCAACTATATCCTGCCATGTCAATTTGGGAAACAATATATCTAGATTCAAGCCGTCGACTTTCCCACTAACTCACAAGTCCGAGCTCGATTATCCAAGAACAAAAGGAAACTACAACAGAAGGCTGAGGGCATGTGCATACAATTTCTGAAAATATAAATGAAGGAGAAAAAGGACAGGAAGCAGAAACTCACAATGGGGATGTCTTTAATGCTGAGGTGAGGAAAAGGATCGGCGGTGGAAACATGAACGGGGGCGAGTGGGGCCCCCAGGACGCCAAGCAACAATCTCAGATCGGACCTCTTACAGGCGGAGGAGGAGGAAACAGAAGGTGTCCTTGCGAGTGGGCCCTTCATCCAGTGTCCCCACCGCCCTTCGCCTCTGGAATCTTCAGCATCAGTGCCATCAGGACCCTCCTTCAACGGCGACAATGCCTCCGCCGGCCTCAAGCTTCCCGATCTCGTAATGAACAAGTCGGGCGGCGGCGCATGGTGCTTCTTCCTGCGGCGAAGCAAACTCGACATCGGAGAGGCAGACCTCGCCGAACTCTTAGCCCTCGACCTCCCGGGAGACAACCCTCTGACCACCTCCTCTTTAAGCGCCGAAAAGAAGCCCTGCTTCCTCTCCATCTGACAAGTTTAAGCTGGCGCTATATATGAAATCGCCGCGTGAGTTGCGCGTCTGAGCAGTGAAAAAAGTTTAGAAGAAGGAAACAGTGAGCAGAGAGCCCACTGAAAAAAGAGAGAGCAGAAGAAGCAGAGAGTGATAAAGCGAGAATGGCGTCAAGGAGAAGGAAATAAGGGGGAATCGGATCTGCAAGTGAAAAAGGAGCAAGTGGAGACAATCATAAACAATCAAGGGAGGGAGGAGCAGTAGATTGTTTTGTTGTAGGTGTATGGTGGGTGTGGACTGAAGGTTGCTAGAGTTAGAGGGAGGATGTGGAATACGACAGCTAGGAGGCGACGAAACCTGGCTAGTTGGTACCATCAGATGCCTGACATAGACATGGGATAAGATTAGAGGAAAGACCATTCTATGTTTTTGTAAAGCAGCGCCGTTACCAACGGTCAACAATGGCTCTCGTACGGTCAAATCAAAATCACGCTTCACCGGCCATGATTTCGTAATACTACTTTTATATGTGCACAGTGCACTGCCCATCAATTATGGAGGCCTGCTCAAAACCACACCTTACACCCGCATGCGCCTCAATTATACACATTCTTTCCTTCATTCATCTACTCCTTTAAATCAAATAATTAACACCGACCTTCACTCATTCTCTGGTTCATTAACACCCACATTCTTATTCTTCCCACTCTCGAATTGAATGGGCGTAGTATAATAATAGGATTCTGACCTCACAGGTGCAGAGTTACTCGAGGGAGAGGACCAATAATTTGATTATTGATATATAAACGTTGTGATGCCATGGTTCTATTTTATTAGCAACACGGAGATAGAAAGTGACATGCTAAAACATTATCGTCGTTATTGGGTTAAAAAGAAGTGTTCTCAATAGTTAATGCAGTTGATTAAGAAAGTTTGGGAATTGGGGGTAGAATTGTTGTGGGTAGGAAGGTAGAGGGGTTTCCTTGCAAGGAAAGCGCATTTGCTTAACGTAGTTGAAGAACGCCCCTGAGGCGGATACCAAGAACCAACAACTACTTTGGTTGGTGAGGTATGGGAAGAAAACACACACAAAGGAAGTCGATCAGACATGTTTGTCCAGATTGTTGCTGGTTTCAAATGTTAGGTCATCTTGTGAGGAAATTCCTCACATGAAGATTGAACAGAGGAAAGATTGGTGGATCCACGTCTATAAATAGGTGCAAATAGTATATTAATTGGGTGCGAGTTGGTGCAGCTTTGGTGTTTTGTGTGGGGCTGCCCAACGCCACCAATCCTCAGTTGAGGTTCTTCTTTTTGACCCCTAACTCTTGCATTTGGGCTAAAAGACGTCCTCCTGTGGGCTCCACCCCTGCCTTGTTCTTTTTTCAATTTCCTCGCTAATCACGGGCTCTTGCCTCTTCTTTTTCAATGCGTGCGTCAGTACTCTTGTATACCTACCATGCAACAATCTCTGTCTTTCTCTACCTTTATACTCTGGTCTTCTTTTTCTTTTTTCTTTTTTATATTAAAAAGTTTAGGTAAGGGTAGACACCAATAATCCGCTAAGGTTGGGTATACTTTCAGGTTCAAAGAGCGTTTGCAGAGCTATTTACAGATTACCCACCAACAAGACCCTCACATCGATAGCAAGTATTGAACCTCCTCCCTTTTGGAGTGAAGGTCGGCCTTAGCCAACTGTGTCAATCCTTATTGGCTATACTCTGGTCTTTATTATAAGACACCAACTAACAATTCACACAAACCAATAAAAATAGTTAAATTCAATAAATTGTCCTAAAATTTAAGTAAAACTTACAATATTATCCCTACTAATTACCATAAACTCTACACCTAGTACCCTTATTAATTATGGGCATACATGGAAAAAATAACTAATGCGTTTTGGGAATAAACAAGTGTCTTATAAAAAGAACTAAATACACTTGTTAGTTAGTGTCTTATAATAAGGACCAGAGGGAGTACTTACTTGTCCTAATTATAAGATATGAACTAACAATTCTCATAAACCAATAAAAATAGTTAAAGTCAATAAAATTGTCCTAAAATTTAAGTAAAACTTACAATATTATCCCTACTAATTACCCTAAACTCTACACCTAGTACCCTTATTAATTATGGGCATACATGGAAAAAATAACTAATGCGTTTTGGAAATAAACAAGTGCCTTATAAAAAGAACTAAATACACTTATTAGTTAGTGTCTTATAATAAGGACCAGAGGGAGTACTTACTTGTCCTAATTATAAGATGTGAACTAATAATTCTCACAAACCAATAAAAACAGTTAAAGTCAATAAAATTGTCTTAAAATTTAAGTACTTCTCCATATTACCCTTACTAATTATACTAAATTCTAATATCATAATAATATTAATTATTATTTTCACCCACTACCCTTATTAATTAGGAGCATATAAAAAAAAATTAATACTCCTTAGGATGGAAACAAGCAAGTGTCTTATAAAAAAGACCAAATATATTTATTAGTTGGTGTTTTATAATAAAGATTAGAAAAAAAATATCATGATATGATTTACTGTATATAAGATATAAGATAAGTATATTATAATAATCTTGTCTCAACTTACATGATGTGATTCAAAATACACAACTCAAATAATCACACAGTATATTGGGGAAGAGTAGAGTTATGATTATAACTTAAAAGGGATATTTCATGATTCCCACGCCCAGCACTAGGACCCCTCCTTTTCCCACCCTTCTCCTTCACTCATTCATTGCTCTCTCAATCTCTACCCCTTTCCCTCCAGAATCATCCCTTATGTTCCTCATCATGCTGCATATATATCACCCATATTATACTAAATCATGCGACTATATATCTTATATTATCCTTTCTCTCTATAATTCCTTCATCAATGTGAGGCGCATATCTATCCCACGCCTACCACTCCATGTGGAGGTCGTTCAGATCATTTGCATATATGTCAATTTGGGAATTTCAAAATGTTAATTTTGCAATAGAAATTGGTGAATATCAAATCAATGTGTCAACCAGACAAATTGAATTTTAGAAGCAAACAATATAAATCTCATGTTTGGGAAACACTTAAACTGTAGTTGCAAAAGTCCTTTTTTACAAGTCGAAATAAAACTTCTCTGGCATACTTACTTTATAAATCGTAAAAGTTATTTTTCAAAAACTAATTCAAACATATGCTTGTTTATGATTAGAGCCGGAAAATCGGGTCGAGCCCATCGGGCCAGCCCGTTTAAACCCTGACCCCGTAGGGCTCGGACTTGAAAAATAGACCAGAAATTTGAAATTGGCCCTGTAGGGCCTCGGGCTTAATCGGGCCAACCTTGTAGAGTCTCGGGGCGGCCCGTTGGGCTCGTTTAACTGTAGCATTTTTTTAAAAAAAATTAATTACCTAGACTTCCACTTAATGAATATGTTTATTTGTAATTCTTAGATTTTTTTAATTTAAATTATAACCCTTTTTTATGTTTATTATTATTCTGTATTAGAACACATAATTAGCTGTTATAGATTTTAAAGAATGGATATTTTCATATTAAATAAACACATACTTTGGTATTACAATTTATATAAGTGATAAATTATAAATATATTTTGTGTAAAATAAGTATAATTATTTTTACCTCTCAGTAAAATCATGTCTGAACTGAAGGAATCTGCAGACACACACAAAATTACGAGAGAGAAAGGCAATTTGTCGTGGGCATACATAAAACAATTCCTTTATTTAATATTTTTTGAAAAAAGAAAGAAAAAACATATTCTTTGTGTTTATTTGTTTTTTATTATGAATTAATAAATGTGTTTATTTGTTTAATGATTTATATTGTTTAGATATTAATGTTGATAACATTTATTTGATAGATTAGAACTTTAATGGTTACAATTTACTAATTATATTTCTTTAAAAAAAATCGAAGGAAAAATAGTTAAAATTTGGAATAGTAATTTTCAGGCCTCAGAGGCTGATACTATCAGCAGGCTTTGAAAAAGATGTTTCGCTTACTCCAGCCTGGTGTCGAGTCACGGCCGGCCCTGATTCCCAGCTATATTTATGATAAGTAAGCTGATAGCTCATATTAAAATTATGTGAGATGTTGTCTTTTGATTGGAGAGAACACAAATGAGGTGGCACTCTAGCTGTATGCGATCATTCCCCCCAACTTGCTGCTCCCCACACAACTTCACATGCAAGTCTCCGGATTCTGCCAATAGCCCAAAACACACACCAAAACTCACAGATTCACAACACCAAAACAAATAATAATAGAATAGCAATAAAAGTTCAGGATGGAATCAGAGACTCTGCTCAACTTTAAGCCTGGACAAAGATTGATGCTGCCTCATTTCTTTACTTTTCCCTCTGTGTCAGCCCTAACATTTGTTCATAGCTTCCACGAGAATTCTATCTTCACATCATATAGAATCTGACTCTGCTCAACTTTACTCCTGGAAACATTCACGCGCGCAAACATCAGGCTCCACAATCTAAAATATCCACCCTCAGCTCATTTGCTCAGAGCCCTCAGCTCATTTGCTAAACATTATATACATTCTTATGTGTATCTGTCTATCAATATTCAAAATACATGAAGTTGCAGTACTATAAATAGCATGTTACAAGTTAGAACTAGATTGGCCATAAATTTTTTCAATGAATATAATCTGACTCGCGATTCACAGTGCACCTGGATTTAATTATCCTACGGACGTGTCTCCAAACTTTGTTTTTATTTTAAAAACAGTGTTTGTGTATCAATATTTATGGATTTATTATGTCCATTGCAACTGTTTGTTCTGTTACCTTATTTTTGCTAATAAGAAAACGAAAGAAAGAGGGGAAATTAAATGGGATGGGAAAACAGATGTTGATGGCTGTATTACCACCTTCGGATGAGAGAGGGGCTGACTGTATCCGGTGGGGAAAGCGGCTAAAGAACTCTTATGAAGTTTCTGAGATGTATCATAACATGAGGGAGGAAACAGATAGGGGGGTGAGTGAATGGAGGAGGTTGTGGAAGTGGCATGGACCGAAAAGGATTCAAATATTTCTTTGGCTAGCAATGCATGGAAGACTACTAACTAGTGAAAGGAAGAGTAAACTGATGGGGGGTTCTCCAAATTGTTATAAGTGTCTGAATCAGAGTGAGAGCCTTATGCATGTAATGAGAGACTGTGTGGTGGCTAGAGACCTATGGATGGAATTATGGGGTGGTAGAATAGAAGCTGACTTTGTGAATAAACAGGGATTGGAGTGGTTTGGATGGAACTTAGCTCATAAACAAAGAGATTGGTGTTTAGTTTTTGGAGTCTCTTGTTGGCTCCTGTGGACTTGGAGGAACAAGACCTGTTTTGAAGAAGGTTTTGAGATGCCATCTGATAGGGGGCTGATTGTTGCATGGCATGTTAGGGAAATTAAAAGAGCAAGGGAAGCATTCGGAGTGACTGGTGGAGGAAGAATGGAGGCAAGTATTAAATGGGAGTTCCCTTTGGAAGGGTGGGTTAAAGTAAATATTGATGGGGCTTCTAGGGGAAAGGAAAATAGGGCTGGATGTGGAGGTGTATTGAGGGGAAGTGATGGCATTTGGCTTGGGGGATTCTCAAGGAAATTGGGAGTATGCTCGGCCTTTTCTGCTGAACTCTGGGCAGTGCTTTCTGGATTGGAACTTGCTGTCTACCATCGGTATGATCAAGTGGTACTAGAAAGTGATTCGCTGGTTGTGGTTCAGACCTTAAGAAATCTGCAGATGGAGGATGATGTTGATGTCAATCTCGTTTGTCTTTGAAGATTCAAGGAACTATGAGGAAAATATGCAGGTTGGTAATTTCCCATGTCCATAGAGAAGGTAATAGATGTGCAGATTTTCTTGCTAATATTAGCTTTACACAGGAGGAGATCTATGTCGTTTTTGATAGACCTCCTGATTTAGTTCATAAATACTTGTACAGTGACTATATGGGTGTTTCATACCCAAGGTGTATATTGATTCAGGAATGAGAATGGGCTGAAATGCCTCGTTTATTAAAAAAAAAAAAAAAAAAACGAAAGAAAGAAAGTAGCCTCGTCCGACTTACCAAGTTTGTTTGCCTATTGAACTCCGGCTACTTTTTTTGTACTCCATCCTGTGCTTATTTTATTACTCCATCTTCCTAAATATAAGAAAAAGTTGAATTCTTTTTGGAGAAATAAAAAAAAGCTAAATAAATCACTTAATCATATCATATATTGTGTATCATTAAATTATATATCATTTTATTAGTCAAACTAATTAGTATAGAGAAAAAAATAAAACAAAAACACTCAAAAGTAATTTAATTAGTTTTTTATCTCTAAAAAAAACAGCTTTATCTTATATTTTGAATCGGAAGGAGTATAAGATACCAACTACCATTTCTCGCATACCGAGAAATGGAAGTTAAGTCACTAAATTGGTCCAAAATTGATGAATGTTTCCAACTTTACCCTTACTTCAATAATATAGATTTAAATGGGTCACTTAAAAATGATGGCATAATGGGAGGATAGTAATAAATGAGTTAGTTAAAGCCTTAAAGGCAGACGATGTCTTGTAATAAAGATGAAAAATTGCTTGTAATTGGTATATTATAATAAGGACCAAAAGGAGTTCAATGTTAGGGTTCCCCTTTTAAGGCTTAGAGCGCACCAGACAAACTTAGAGTGTAATGGGTTTTCAACTTCCCCCAACAAATACGTTTTCCGAGATTTAAACTTGTGTTCTCCTTCTTATTAAAATGAGACCATTTATCATCTCAGCTTATTGGTTGAACTCCAGCTACTTTTTTTTATATGAAATGGTGGCAAGTGTGCAACTACTCCGGGTTCTGCAGTGATAAGGACGACCCTCCCAACAATGGTAGCTCCATACAAGGCGGATTACGAGTGGTTTTACCGCAGCTCGAAGCCTAGACCTCTTAAGGGAATCCAGCGCCACATTCCGCTAGACCAACCATATGTTGGTACCCCAGCTACTTTTTTTTTTTTTTTGGTAAAGTACCCCAGCTACTTTTGGAGCGTCAAGAGTTACCCCAAGACCTAATGGGGCCACTAGACTCTTCATGGGTCATAAATTAAAAATAAGTTCGATACGGATTCGATGGGGTTGGGCCAAAGAGGCTCGATATGGTTGGTCGGATTCGGGCTTTGGGGAGCCAGTCCGCTATAATTGAAAAGTACACATGAATAGTAATAAATGGTAGGAAACAAATTTATCAGAAGTTTGGTGCCAGGCCAGATAGGGTGGGGCTCAGTTAACAGTGCTACGCGGCCCTTTAAGGATAAAAATGAACGTCCCTATGATTTTGGAATTAATTTCAATATTAAAAAAAATTACAGATTTTTTTATTGAAAAAAAGTAATTTTTAGAACCAATACTCATTAAATTGTTTCCAAGAGGAAAATAATATTCTAATCGAGTGAAATTAAAAAAAGGAAACATATTTTGGTAGGTGACTGTAATGAAAGAAGAGGACACGAAAGAGGAAACAGGGAGCACAGGGGTGACAGAGAAATCCGCGTGGACGATGGAGATTCAATGTACTATGTTCTTGAATTAATTCAATGTGGGCCCATGGCCCACGTATGAGAAATTAAATTGATAACAACCACTGATCAAATACCATACATTGATCCTGGCTCAAAAGGTCGAGAAACATATCAGGGTACGACCCTTCAGACTCAACCCAATCCAATTAATGAAATAAAAAGTGTGCCAATGTTTTTTTTAGCCTGTTTGGTTTGAGGGAAGGTTAGCGGAGGGGATAAATTTTTTTGACCAAATTACCCATGAGAAATTTTAAAAATTATATAACTTTTTGCATCGTTTTCCGCAATTAACTTTGGAAGCATGTCATGGATATATCTGACTTTTCACACTAGGGAGGGACATCTCCACTCCCTCCCTCACCTCCAACCAGCTTCCTCTGTGTTTCGTTTTGCCTAATAATAGTTGTTTTTTTTTTTGTTGGTAAAAACTGGGGCATGAGATGAGCTCATACTCATAGATCTTATTGCTCATCAAAACAGCAATGTGGAAGAGCTAGCAACTCTCACAATGTTCCTGTACAGTAATTCCATTACTCCTTCAAGAGGAACATCAAACCTCTTTTTTCACAGTTTTTACTCATTCGTTTCAAAGAGCATAGAGCTATCTTTTTAAAAAAGACATAGTACGATAATTTAAAACAATTGCACCGATATATGCCTGGGCCACCACGGCATCTTATATTTAAATGTCTCTCAGGAAAAAATCACGATACCTACCCCAGAAATCTTCACAACCTTTAATAATTTTAATTAGACGTATGGCCATCCGTCCTCTTATGTCTCATTCAATTATGATGTTCACTGTTCTACTTTTAGTCGGCAAAGTTCGCTTTTCCAATGTTCGCATGAATTCTACAATTAATAATTAACAAAATCAATAATCGATCAAATTAATATTTTGCGCAATTTTTAGAAATAAACAATGCAGTCAAAAGCTAGTTATCTTTGCATGTTGAGCGGTTCAAACAAAAAACAAAAAATTGGGGGAGGGGTGGTGTTCGTTACTAGCTAGTTATCAGTGTGTGTTTGAATTAGTTTTTTGAAGAATAACTTTTACGATTTACAAGGTAAGCACGTAAGAGGAGTTTTGTCTCGATTTGTAATAAAAAGTTTTTGAAACCACGGTTTTAGGGTTATCCAAACACTCACTCAGGACTGAAATTTCGAGTCAACCTTTGACTCATGGCGAGATGGAGTTTTGTCCTTTTGAAGACGTAGTTGTCCATGAAGAAGTGATTTAGGATAACACTACGAGTGCCTTACCGTAAAATAAATAAATAAGCAAATGTTTTGACTTTTTCCACCAAACCCTTTTTGTTAAAATGATCTTTTTATCTAAAAAAGTATTTTTAAAAGAGTCATGCATGGCGACTTCAAAAAATTTGTGTGACAATGTGATAGTACGTAACTCACAAAGTTTTGCGCAATTCAGTACTATTTTTAGAAGTTTCGCACCCTATTAGTCCCTTATTATATATATTTTCTTTCACTTTTTTTTGGTCCAGACATACTGTATCGATTGAATGTTACTCTTTCTGATTCTAAAGGTAGGATAAAGTCTGAAGCGTGATTTTTATTATAAACCTTATCCGATTAGATGTAATATAAAATAAAAACGCAATGCTGCATCGTTTTTAACAGATAAGCGGTGAGCATATGAAGGAGGCAGCAAAAGCTGAAGCTGAATTAATACGAGGAACGTTGACCGGAAAAAAAAAAATTAATACGAGCAAAGTGGCGGTCAGGAGTGAGAGAGCAAGAGAAAGATGAATCTATGATTTAATAATGAGCAGCAGCAACAAGTGGTGGTTGAATTAAGAAATGGCGATATCATGGTGCATGGATATCAACTCTGATCGAAGCTTTTATATCGCCTCCTAATTCCTAATTCAATGTGATTTACAATATACAAAATAAGTTGGTTGTTAATATATAATCCACTTCTTTAATTTTGGCGTATTAAAAAAATTAACTAAATTAGTTGGTTGTTAAAAACATGTATTGTAATCTCTAAAATATCTTTAAAATCAAGTGCGTTGAAATTATGACTTCATAAATATGAATAGTTAAGGGGGAAAAAATAGATATTGGTAAAATAAATTGAATTCTTATATTTAAAATTATTCATAGCCTCCCCTAGTTGTAATGTTAAGGATGGAGGATATAGTGTGTGTATATATATTTTATAATTACTGGTAGATGAATAATGCTGACAAATCACGTGAGGCAGACCACCGACCTGAGGGTCAAAAGTCAAAGCAGCGTACGAGGGTCACCTCCCTTTCCTGGAATCCTCGTCCATCTTTTTTCGCTCTCGCAGGTGCTTCCTGGGCACTCTAGAGCCTTCTAAAAAGCAACTGCTTTAGCCAGATCTTACCTTCCTTTTTTTGCTCAAAGATATTACCTTCCTCACAAAGCAAACTTCTGGGGTCTACGTAATCATGAATTGGAAGTTCTTTTTAGATTTTTGAAAATAAGTATTATCTCCAGTCTTAATTATAAGATTTAGTTGACTTTTTTTTTAGAGATTAAAGAAATTAAATAAGTTACTTAATCATTTCATGTGTTGTGTATCATTAGATTATATATTAGTTTATTAGTTAGACTAATTAGTTTGAAGAAGAAAAAAAATACAGACACTCGAAAGTAATTTAATTAGCTTACTTATCTCTTCAAAAAAATCAACTAAGTCTTATAATTAGAACTGGAAAGTGTATATAAATACGATGGTATTACTCGTCAATCTAAATTCATCACTGTGAAGTGCAAACTTAAATGAAAAACATGTCAAGGTGTTGTTACTCCCGCTTGCTCATATACATGTGTGGGAAGGAGATACTCTCCCCATCGCTCCTCTGTCCATCCCTCCTCATCCTCCATCTTGATCGTCCAAATCTTGATCCAAGGGTCTAGAATTATTTTTCAAAAAACCCTTTTTTATTTTGCTTTTTTTTAAAAAAAAAAATCAAATCTCTTTTATTTGTCCATCAGATTTTTATAAAATCGTTCTAAATCCTGGCTCAATAGCGGCTTCCAGCTCAATGACAAGCAGATATTGGCTCAAAACGGCCAAACTGCTGAAACAACCTAAGAGCAAAATCCAGACCGATGTTATGAATGGCTGATAGTCTTCGCGCGCGGTTTTTTGAAAAATAACTCTGGCCCCTTGGATCAAGATTTAGACGGCCAGGATGGAGGATGTGAAGCAGTGGCGGAGCCAGATTTTTATATTTGTGGGTGCACAATTAGTGAGGGGTTCGGAGGCAACGCCCCTGATTTTTTTTTTCAATGAAATTTTTAAATGCATTAAAAATCAAATGAATATAAACAAGAAAAGAAAACTTAATATAGAAAAATAATAATCAAGAGTCAACTAAGTTATTACAACAGAACGATTATAAAAGCATTTTTCATTTCTTGAAAATATTGTATTATATCTTCATCATCAATCTTATTAAACATATCACGCTCAACATAAGTTTGTCAAGAGTTCTCTAAGATCATGTAATGTGAGTTTGAAATGTCTACAATAGGAGAATTAAATTTCTTCTGAGAACTTCGAATCAAGCAAAAGAAGAATTAAATATTTATTTTCCAAACCAAATACCTACGAGAGCTTCTTAAGAAATATGAAACGAATCACTACAACACTTTTAGGATTTATTTATAATTTAGGGTGAAATTATATATGATTGTCTCATATGATTACGTTCTTTCTTTTAATGTTGTTTTGAAATCACATATAAAACTACTGCTGCTATGTGTGTTTTTCATATCGTTATTCTATTTTTTAGTAAAAGGATGAAAATTAATTAAGGACCTTAGAGGAAGATGAATGTCGTTAATTGTTATTTTCATTTTATAGTCACCGGTCAGTATGGCCCGCAATGTCGGGGGCCTATAGCTCATACATTTGTGCTTGACACTGAAACAAAGCAATGGTGGGATCTGCCCCCTCTACCAGTCCCTAGGTATGCACCGACAACTCAACTTTGGAGGGGTAGACTACATGTCATGGGTGGCAGCAAGGAGAATCGACATACACCTAGATTAGAGCACTGGAGTCTTGCTGTAAAGGATGGTAAACCATTGGAGAAGGAGTGGAGAATTGAGATACCCATTCCCCGTGGCGGACCTCACAGGGCTTGTGTTGTGGTTGATGATCGTCTTTATGTTATTGGTGGTCAAGAAGGTGATTTTATGGAATGAGGAAAAACTTGGGGAAAGAATAAGAAATGAGAAGTGCTCAACCGATTCAAACCAGTGACCTCTTGAGGTCCAATCATATGCCCTACCACTGAACTATGGGTCATTGATGCTAATATGTTACAGCTAAAACATATATATATTCTCAAATTTTGTGGGTGCACTTGCCCACATAGAAACAAGTGTGGCTCCGCCACTGATGGGAAGGGATGGGCAGAGGAGCAATGCGCAGAGAAACCGGACGCACATGTGTGTGTGTGTTCTTATTTGTTTTTTCCCATCTTAGTGGTCGTTAATTTACCCCAGTTTTGCCTATTAGGTCCCCTATTCTGAGCTCGTTCCCTGCTCTCACGCTGTCCATCCTTCTAGCGCACTACATGATTAATTAATAGTCTGTGAAAAATGGTAAAGAAAGGCAGCCACTTAAACAGGTTTACATTATGTTGGGTGGTGAGCAAGGTTTTCAAAGCCGGACCGGCCGGACTGTCAGCCGTTCATAACATCGGTCTGGATTTTGCTTTTAGGTTATTTCAGCAGTTTGGCTGTTTTGAGTCAATATCTGCTTGTTATTGAGCTGGAAGCCGCTATTGAGTCAAGATTTAGATTTAGAACGATTTTATAAAAACCTGATGGACAAATAAAAGAGATTTTAAAATTAAACAAAAAAAAGAAAAAAAAAATTGTATAAAATATTTTAGCTGTTTTTTTACTCAATTTTCATCCTTATAATTTTATTATAAATAAGTTAATATCCCACCACATCTTTTCAAATGCAAAATATTTTAACAGGACTCATTTTTTATATTTTTTCCGACACTCTTTTTTTTTTTTATATTACATATGTTATATTATAATTATAATCTTAACATTTTTTTATTTCAATAGGGTAAACTAATATAATTTATAACGTATTTTTGGTATTTAAATTTTATTCATAATAACTCATATATAATTAAAATATATTTTTATTTCATCTTGTTGGGTACATTTTGTGATTTGGTTAACTTTTTTTTATTAAATTGGATTAAGTCCCCCTATCTATTTAATGATGTGGCTAATTTTTCTTTCTATTATGCTATACCACTTTGATCCTATTTATAAGTCTATTTTGACAAAAAAAAAATGGTTCTATTTATAAGTTCAGTTTCATGTAATAAATGAGATTGTGACAATTTTATCCATATTAATCGTACTCATGAAGATAAAGAGAGAAGAAACAGTTGAAAAATACTCAATCATAAAGGAGGGCAAAGTTGAATATTTTCCCCATAATCATTGAGTTAACTACATTTCTTTGTTATGTGAGATTTGGTCAAAATAGACTTATAAATAGGACCAGAGTGATAACTAATACTTGTAATGTTTCTATTTTATTATTAATATTGGTTTTCCTTATTATTAAAAAATATTAAATTAGATTAAGGATTAGTTATATTTGGGTTAAGGTACAAAAATAAACATGAGCTTTTACCCAAAGTGCAGCCAGTACCATATGATTTTTCAGAGGTGTAAAAGTGTCCATGAACTTTCAAAATGGGGCAAAAATAACATTAGCGTTAATGTCGGTTAGTTTTGTGGTGGCGCCCACCATATCAAAAAAAAAAAAATGTGAAGATTTTTTAATTTCTCTTACTACCCCTGTGAACATCCCTCACTCTCTTCCTCTTTCCCTTCACCTCCACCATTTCCTTCTCATATGTGGAAGGCAGCGGCAGTAACCTCTACCAGAGGCGACGATGGTGCAATGAACCATGACTGAGAGGAGATTTATTAAACAAGGTATATACTCACTCATTTATTGTGAACAGAGGAGCAGACGCAAAACTCTTCAGGGTATATATTCACTCATGTTCCAGGGACATAACCCAAACTTCTTTATTGTGAACAGAGGAGCAGACGCAGAACTTTCCTCCGTCTCAACTAGAGTCTCATTGACCCAACCACCTCCGGATCAAAATACCCAACCTCGAAGTCACCAAACATCGTCCCATTCTCGTTGAGGATCCCATATGTTTGAATCGAATCCAGTGGCGATGGAGTTGGAGCTTGGGGTGGTACAATGGGCATTGCTACTAGGGTTTTCTCAGGCTGTGATTGGGTCCCATTTTGACCAATGAGGGCAGAGATGTTGAAGAAGTTGTTGTAATTCGGGGATATAGCAACCGCAGGCTCCTGACTCGTAGTGGTAAAGAAGACAAGTTGTTGGGAGCTTTCAGACCAATTCTTACCTAAGAAAAAGAAAGTGATGGTGACAAAGAAGAAATCAACAATCTTAAGGAAAGAGGGTGTTGTGAACAAATCGCCGTTGATAGGGGGTTTCATATTTGGATTGGAATGCAACAATCTCACACAAAGATATTATTAAGTTTCTCAAGAAATTTCCCCTCCTCCAATGGGTCGAAGAAGATGATGGAAGAGTAGAAGAGTGCCAGTAATTGCTTGAATGAGAAGGAGAGTGAAGATGCGATATGGTTATGAGTGAAGTTGGCAACATTTAAGTTACATGATTGTTGATGATGAATTTGGAAGGGAAGATGGAGTTTGAGTGAGGGAATAAGATTCCCAGCCTATCCTTTGGATAGGCAAGGAGAGCTCCTCTCTCCTGGGCCGTCCAGATCAGATGTGGACGGCCAAAATTTTTTTTACTTTTTCAAAAAAAATATTTTAATGGGTACAGGATCTAAAATAAAGATAATCTCTCAACTAAAATTTTTTCAAAAAATAATTTTTTTATTCAAAAAGTAGCAGTTGAAAAAATAAAATCTAGACCGTCCAGATCTGATTTGAACGGTCCAAATCAGATAGGCACCAAAACTGGTTCCGTGGAGTGAGACAATGGGTTTTTTTTAATTAGAGGGTTATTTGGTACTTTTAAATGGTACTCCCTCCGGTCCTAATTATAAGACAACATTTGAGAGTTGGTTTTGGTCCTAATTATAGGACAACATTCTAATCATTGTCAATTTTTTTTCCTAAAATACCCCTATTTTATTTTATCAAATGTGTTTGATTTTTTGTGAGTATATGTATGTAGATGCGTATACCCTTCCAGTCTTAGATATATGTGTGTGTGTGTGTGTCTATGTATGTATATATGTGTGTGTCTACACACAAATATCTATAGACACACACACGCATATGTGTGTGTGTCTACACGTATATATTTAATATATGTGTGTATGTGTATGTATGTGTGTGTGTGGGGGGTGGGTGGGTGTGTACTCTGTGTGTGTGTACATATATGTATATTTGTGTGTGTCTGTCAATATGTGTGTGTACAAACATAAACACACACACACATATATGCATGTATATCTTTGTGTGTGTGTGTGTCTATATGTGTCTGTCCTCTGTCTCTGTCGATATATGTACACACACATACATATGTGTGTGTGTGTATCTATATGTATACACATATATATGTATATATAGTAAGATCATTATTTCAATTAGATAGCATATAAAAAAATTAGGTTGGAGAAATATGTGGTAAGAGCTATTGATTTACTTTTACTTAGGTCATTTTAAATTTATATAAGGACATTTTAGGAAAATGAGTAAAATTAACTAATTTAACTTCTTTCCTTAATCTCCGTAAAATCGGTTAAATATGTCATATAATTAGGACCGGAGGGAGTAATAAACAAAAGTTAGTATCTTTTAACGGAGATGGTATTTTTGTCCTGATTTTGAAAGTTCATGGGTATTTTTGTACCTCCGAAAATCATATGATACTGGGTACACTTTGGGTAAAAGCTCATATATATTTTTACACCTTAAATCATTATATTTTAACCATTATATATTTATATAATATTATTTTAATTTAATTATTATGTCACCTAGAGCCGGGAAATCGGGCCAAACCTGTCGGGCCGGTCCGTTTAAGCCCTGGCCCTGGAGGGTTCGGGCTTGAAAAATAGGCAAGAAATTTGAAATTGGCCCTGCAGGGTCGGCCCTGTATGGCCTCGGGCTTAATCGGGCTGGCTCGTTAGGCCCGTTTAACTGTAGTTTTTTTTTAAAAAAATAATAATTACCTAGACTTCCACTTAATGAATGTGTTTATTTGTAATTAATTAGATTTTTTAGTTTAAACTATAACCCCTCTTTTATGTTTATTATTATTCTCTATTAAAACACATAATTAGGTATTATAAATTTTAAGGAAGGAATGTTTTCTTATTAAATAAACACATACTTTGGTATTACAATATTATATAAGTAATAAATTATAAATATATTTTGTGTAAAATAAGTATAATTATTTTTACCTCTCTGCAGACACACACAAAATTACGAGAGGAAAAACCATTTTGTCGTGGGCATACATAAAGCAATTCCTTTGTTTAATATTTTTTGAAAAAAAAAGGAAAAAACATATTCTTTGTGTTTATTTGTTTTTTATTACGAATTAATGAATGTGTTTATTTGTTGAATGATTTATATTGTTTAAATATTAATGTTGATAACATTTATTTGATAGATTAGAACTTTAATAGTTGCAATTTACTAATTATATTTCTTTGGAAAAAAATCGAAGGAAAAATAGTTAAAATTTGGAATAGTAATTTTCAGGCCCTGTAGGACCGACCTTGACCCTGATACTATCGGACCGGGCTTTGAAAAATAGATGTTTTCCTTACTTCAAGCTCTGTTAGGCCCTGGCCGGCCAGACCCTGATTCTCATCTCTAATTGTCACCTGCCTTAATTGAGCGATCCAACCAATCTGACTGTATCAACCATGACGTATTGATTTTCATAGCTCAAGGTCAGATCCGGCTTTTAAAATATTGGGGGTGAGCGCTGTAGCATTAGATTAATAAATGGAATGCGAATCCAAAGGAGTTGCATGAGATGAGAGAGTAGGAAATAAATCCAAAGGCCAGAGAACGCGGCTTCTGCACAAATGCCAGATCAAAAAAATCAAAGGCCAGCTGTGTGAGGGTAAAAACTGTGTTGATAAGCATCCAATAAATACCCACAGTAACATCTTCCTAACTCCACCAAACCTCTTCACTTGCTATAAATAACCCCTTCCTCTTCCTCACTCACACCCACACACACAAAGATACACACAGACACGCCTGACATTAAAGATGAAGCCAAGCTTTGCAACTGTGTTGGTCCTGTGCCTGTTTCTTTTGAGCTCATCTCTGTTAGAGGTCACCATGGCTGGTTCTCGTAAGTTCATATCTACTTCATCACTCTCGTTCAAATTTCTTTTGTTGTTTTTTTTTTCCTGTTTATAAAGGCATGCATTTAATTTTGAACTAATGTTTGCAGCATTCTGTGACGGCAAGTGCACGGAGAGATGCAAAAAGGCAGGAGTACAGGACAGATGCTTGAGGTTCTGTGGGATCTGCTGTGAGAAGTGCAAGTGCGTGCCTTCTGGCACTTATGGCAACAAGCACGAGTGCCCTTGCTACAGAGATCTCAAGAACAACAAGGGCAACCCCAAGTGCCCTTGATTCCTTTTATTACTTCATTTTCTCATATGAATTCAGGTCCTCCATGTGTGAAATAATTATGTTTCATTTGGGTCCTTCCTGTACTTTCTTCCTCTCTGTATGTGTCAAGTGCTTTGTAATGAATAACTTGTGCCTCCCCAAACTCTTGTCTTGTATTTACTAGTTGATTTTAGTAAAGAGTGAGCCCAGTAATTAATAAGCCTTATGAATGATGGCTGGTGGTGCAGAGAACGCGAATTTGTATTAGGTTGGTTATTATTATTATTATTCTTAATATTTTCATTTGGTATATGTTGGGCTCCAATACAAGTGTCTTCTCATTGACTTAAAATCGAGCTAGATCCAGAGGGACCTTACACTGCTAGATCAAGTTGGTATTAGATTCGTGATTACTTTTTTGCTTAATCAACCCTGGTTTGTTGTTTATTCACTTCTGGTTCTTAAATAAATCGCGGAAGCAAAAAGCTAAACCAGATTTTTTTCAGACACCGCATTGCTGTATTATCAAGACAAGAAGACAGCAGGACGACGTACGGGCTTGTATTTAATTACTCCTTTCTACTGATCAAATATATATGATGAAAGGAAAACGGCATCTAGAAACTACCTACATATGCGGGTTTGTACTAGAGATTACAATCTTGTCTCTGTGGATGCTTCTGCTGCAATAGCCACCGTAATCTCCTAATATCATCTGATATATTTACATTATATAGAATAATATGAAATAATATATCCATATCCTAACTGCATATCTAGATGGTTCCTGCACACCCAAATGCAAAGTGAACGCATGAGGTCTCTGATTTTAGCTTTCAGGCGCACTTAGAAAGTTGCTCTTAAAGTTCTAACTATACTGTAATTTCCATATTTTTAATTTGTTTACCTTATTACAGCAATTGATTTGTTTTTGGCCAAAAACCATATTAATTGATTGGTTTGTGAATGAATGGCACGTGGGGGAGGTATTGACACCTGACACGGTAATGTCTTAAATATATGTTCACAGTTTACCCCCAAGAAAAAAAATATCTGTTGCTAGTGGGTCCTTTTTTCGATTATACAAAGGAAACAAATAAAGGTGTTGCTAGTGGATCCTGCACATGATGCTTGCCAACTCCATAGGAGTAAATAAGCGAATTTTTATCAATATTTATGTATATTCTAACAAATTTATCAGACTGTAAATTTAAGTATAATAAACATTGCAATTCATATCTTAAATTTAGTGATTGGAACAATTTAAGTGAAATATTTTACATGCATATATTAATTATAAGAATATTTTATCTTATTTTAAAATTAATATAATTTAATAAATTATCAATTGAGTATTTAAATATGAATATATTCATTGGCAGTATATTCTAACATAAAATTGTTTTTTAAATCAACTATACTAACCAAATTTTAGCGCCGGTTTGGTACGGGGAAGATTTAAGGAAGGAAAGGAACTTAAAGAAAAGAAAGGAATGGAATGGAAGATTGGGAGGGAACTTAAAAAGTTGAGCTGTTTGGTAGGCACAGGAAATGAACTTAAGTTGAGGGAAAATGAATTGTTTGATATGAAGAATTGAGTGTTGGTTAAGTGGGAAGGTTAGATGAAATTCCTAAAATGCTCCCCTCTGTTCGTTCGGACGTTCGAACGAAGACGTTACGTTCGAACGTAATAGACACCCAATTGCCTGCGTTCGAACGTAAAATCTGACAGTGGCTTGAGGTTGCAGACAGAAAACCAGACCACAAGAATACAGGACGCATGTAGAGGAATGGATGAATGAATAGTTTAAATGGAAAGAACAGAGGGTTGAGAAGAATTTAGAAACAGAGGAAGCCGGCGGTAGTGATCTAGTATTTCCTCTCCGACGAAGATGCTTGGTAGAGAGGAAGAAGACGACGAAGATGATGGAATAGAGTCGAAGCTCTCTGTTTTCCTCGATGCTCTGGTTCTGCTTTTGACGTCGGGTCTGTCGCAGCTGTGGTGGAGGGTGAGGGAAGAAAGGAATGTCGCTGGCGACGATGATGAAGAAGGTGAGAGTCGACAGTGACAGAAATGGAGAAGGAAGGCGGAGGAAGGAAGGATCAGATTTGAATCTGTGGCGCTCTAGTTTTTTGTTTTGTTCATCTGTCTCTTTCTCCATTGTTTACAGGGTTTTTTTGTCAACAAATTTCACTCTCCCGGGAACTCACCACTATCCCGCCAGTTTTTAAAGGATTCAATTTTCCCGTCGTTGTGGAAAGATGGTGCAAGCGGGAAATGAGTATTCCGGGAGAGGGGCACACCAAACTGTTTTTTTACAGTGAGAAGATAGTCATCTTCCCATTCCCTCGCTCGAATTCAGCGTACCAAACGGGCCCAGTTTATGCTTATAAATTGTCCCAATTTGAGGAAAACACTCATAAAAATAAACTTTTAACACTTGATTGGTTGTTAAGCATTGAAAATACATATAAAACATTTTATCAAAAAGATACCCAAATTAGATCGAATGGGATGATTTTTTTTTTTTGGATGAATGTTAAGTTTTATACTTGAGTTTATTATCATTTATAATACATTTGAATCGAAAATAAATTTAAAACTAAATAATAAATGTCATTTACAGAATGGAAATCTGCATATGCAGCAACCTAATTGAAAGGGCTGTAATTTACTTTCAGCACTCGATATATTAGACTCTATTGCTAGCCGAGTATACTTTGTACCTAAAAAATAAAAATAGAACGTATTTAAAAAAAAAAACTTATTTGACAATTTTAAGCATATGCTCAAATAAAACCGGTAATCCTACTCATCAACATAAAGTGATTGCTATTTACTCCTACTAAATTAGCTTTGGATGCCTCTTTTTCTCCCCCCTACTTATAGCCAAGGTTTGGAATTTCAGAAGCTTAAGGGGTTGGTAGGGGCATGGCATGGTTTCGCACCCTTCACATGATCTCAAATATGGTCATTATCATCTCATAACAGTATTATAGTTACTTATAAATCCATATGAAAGTCATTTTTTACTCGGTCGGTGATATTGAAGCTCTATTCAGATCAAGAATCGTTTCCAATTAATGTAGGGGTGAAGTTTGATTTTTTTTTTTTTTGACTTAAAAAGAAATAAAACCGACATTTATTTGAACGTAGATGGTCTGCAATCGATATATATATGCCTGTTTGATAAACAACCAAAACCACAGTTTCACGAGTCTTTTTCTGTAAAACGAGCTAAAATTATTCTTACATATTTATCTCATAAATCGTAAAAGCATTTTTGAAAAGATAAAATAAAAGGGTACTAAGGCCTGTTTGAATTGACGTTGTAAAAACTGAATTGACATTGCAAAAACACATTCATGCAATTCAAAACAAAACTTCTTTCACATATTTACCTCGTATCTATCCTATAGATCACATTAGAAAAACAGCTTACACAATTCAAACAGACACTATATATAATTGAAATTATACTATTTTGAAATGTTTATACTGTAGTTTCTGGTTTGCTCCACTGTGACTGACTTTTTTCTATAGCTTCGTCTTTATTTCGGGCTTCGCTGGGCTTTTCTCCTTTCTCAAACGATGGTGCCGAAAATCGAAACAAGTATAACATCACTCAAACAAAAACGAATAAAAAGCTGGATTTACTGATTCAGATTCTTAAAACTAGAAAAAGTCAGACCACAACAACTAATACCAGCATGCCTGGTGTTTGAAAATCTAAATAACCTGCATGTTTATGCAATCAAAAATAAAATTAAAAAAAATAAAAATCTCATAAATTGACAAATAACAAGCAATTTAAAATTAAGGGACCAGAGCAAATTAAATGAGTTCCATTTATTGTAAGCTAAAAATACAAATTAAGAGCTGTAACACGGGAAAAGATGACGACAACAACAACAATAACAGCGGCAGCATCGTTTATAAACGATCCGCTTCCACGAGACAAAATAACACATGAATTGAGCTCTCCTATGTACCCTGCACTTAGTCCACTCTCCTCCAATCAGAACTCTCTACCTTTCCACTAACTCCTCCTTCAAACTCAAACAAATTACTCCTATAGACAAGAGCAGCTACTGACACTGCTTCAAGACATTGCCTTGGATCTCCAGTAAATGAGACACAAGCTCAAATGAATTGACTCCCTAAAGAACTACAACACTACCAACAAAGCCCAGCACAGTTGGTAAATGACTGGGTTCCTTAAGCATGATCCTGCCTGGGCTCTAACAAAAAAAAAAAACAGAGAGAGAACTACAGAAAGTCTTCACAGAAAAACATGTAGTTATATAACAAATAATGATATATGTCTAGAAGGATCTAAGGTTGGCCTTGTCCAGCTGATGAAGTAGCTTTCTCCCGTGCATAGTGTTACGCATCACTGCCTCTTTTCGATCAATCAGCTTTAACAGGGCTTGACGAATGTCACCCTACACCCAGGAAAAAAAAGAGTTAGCATTGTTGCACAGCATTGCAATTAAGTCCACAAGGCTTTAGACACCATGTCGCATGCTCTGCATATTCCTAGATAAAATGCTTCATAAAGAGTTCTATCAACCGGGACCTGGCCTATTTTTGAAGATATAAAAACATCAAACACAGCACCCTTCAGAAAAACTTGATGACACTGTTATGGGCAGCAACTTGTGTGTTTAGAAACCCGTTGATCTATTACAAACAAAAGAAACCCATTGTTCTTAGTCAAAACGTAATTTTGACCAAATTAATGTGACAGTAACTGTATTTTGAACATATCAGCCATCTCAGCTAAATTAAGCATTTTGAAACAAATTTGCTCCAGTACAATTGTTCAACCATTTAATGAAAAAGATGCACTGGCGATGCAACCATTATATAGGGAAACAAACAGATGTTTCCCACCCAAACGAGAGAAGCGCCTCGAATTCTGCCACAGTAGTTTGTCAATTGCCTATACTATTAGGAACTCTACATTTTAAACAAATAAAAGATCAAATATCAATACATGAATGCCCATGCGTTCAAGTGACCTAACCTTGGACACCATCACTGCAGTTCGGA
This sequence comes from Acacia pycnantha, assembly GCA_025563575.1. Lineage (NCBI taxonomy): Eukaryota > Viridiplantae > Streptophyta > Magnoliopsida > Fabales > Fabaceae > Acacia > Acacia pycnantha. The sequence goes on along the minus strand of JAMWYP010000022.1, from coordinate 4,337,670 downwards.
TGACAAAATTGCCAAATGGATCCACAAAAAGCGTTGAAAAACCTCTATGATGAAGCAACTCCAAAATTATTGGTGTGGAATACAGCCCTTCAGATGCAAGTAAAAACTTCTCCACAACATTACTACCATATTTGTTGCGGGAAAGATGGAAAAATACCCCTTGAAGCCTTATCAGCATAGCTTCTGTAACTCGCGCTATCCTCAGAGAGATCAAATGTTGCACCACATAGTTGCTGGAAGAGGTGAAAAAAAACCATGCAAGTGAAAAAATGGCAGTTAAATATTTTTACCAAAAAAATGGCAGTTAAATATTTTTACCAAAAAAATGGCAGTTAAATATTTTTACCAAAAAAATGTAGTTAAGTATCAATGTCAAATGAGAGAAATTAAAGGTCCAGTCAAAACAAACCCATAAAAATCTTGAGCTAGCTTCAAAACATGTCGTACGATCTCACACATGAGGCGAACTTTTATTGCTCCCCCAGCATAGTCAACACATTGCTGCAGCAAGCAACACCCATTTTTGTTTGTTGCAATCTCTAAACAGTGGATTGCAATTTCATTCAGAAGATGCTGCCAGGGGAGTCTAAAATCAGATAATTTGATGATAGAAAAACACAGTACAGTAGAGTAACATTACAAACCAAACTTTATCCAGTAAGAGTTATGAACCATTTCAATTCTCCCTCTAGTTTCCTTTACAAAAAAGGGAATCAGGGAACTTATCAAAAACTCCATCAATCCCTATCCAAACAAGGCCGTGTGTAGCATTGAGATGGTTCATTTTCTAAACAAATGTACATTTACATTTTTTTTTACACGAGAATTTATAATCAATTCAAGACAATCACTTTCCGTGTACCAATGAACTAAACTTCCGTCATTTATAATGCAAAGAGAATAAGGCAGGGAAAAAAATAGATCAGAAAAATTAGAAGTGGCAAATAAAGGTATATCGGTGAAATATGATAAACATATGAAGCCAAAAAATGGTAACTATCTACTATAGCCCAAAAATCAATCGCTACACAAAAGTTTGGATTGAAAAATATGCATGCACACATATCAGAAGGTTTTTACTGAACAATACATAATGGAATCCTGATGGATCCATATCTCTTATTAATGAAGACCATGTTCAAGTATAGCATTCAGAGGGTCAATAAAAAATAATATAACGTGCAAAAGTGGGAAAATTAATGTATTTAGCTGCTTCAAGAGCATAAATTGCAGTAGAAGTTAACTAACCTAAAATGGATAAAATTACAAAAACAATGAAACAATCGATGTCTCTGTACATACTAACATAAAATATGTTATAGAAATGGTGTGATGTTAGATATATTCCTAACCCCCCAAAAAATGTAGCAGAGATACATAATCTTCAATCACAAATCGAGCTTGTAGTTCCTGGCCAAAGCCAAAGTCATCTAGTTAAATAATGCACACCAAAATGGGCAGTTGTTAGTTGAACTCCTAGGCAAAAGTGAATGATGAGTTCAACGAACTCTATCATTAAAACTAAGGCAATTTTATCTAATGAGGATACGAATTTCCAAAATTGTATCGTAGTGATGGTGATGGAAAAGAAATGAGCTGTACTTAGGTGATCGCTATAGTGGAATATGATTATATGAATATTCCAATCAAGCACTGCATGACCTCCCCCGGGGGAGTAGAGCACAAAATCAGGGGCACTAGAGAAAAAAAGAAATATTTACCCAATTTTGTTCCGCTGAAAATTGTTTCAGACAATGCGAAACCACATGATGGCCATTGATATCCTTGATCAATTCAACAACAGCGGGACTTAAAGCTGAAATAATTATAATTATTTGATTCCTGCTGGTAACATGTTCCAATAACTTCTGCACAGCTCGGGCTCTGCTATGAGTGAAGAGAAACCATTATGTCAGAACGAATTCACGGTTGAGCAGTGAGACATCATGGTGAAATAACCAAGTCAAAGTTTTTTAAAAGCGAAAAAAGAGACATTCATTACCCATGCATGTTAAAAGAAATATCGACAAGCTGAAATTTCGCTTTGGTCAACGTTAGAATGATTTGAGTCCTCTGTTCTTCGGTGCAAACTTCCAGCATCTTCTGAAAAACATAATTTCCGAATGGGTCCAGCATCAACTCGCTCACATGTTCAATCAGCTCGGACAATATCAAAGCAATTTCCTCTGCTTTTAATCCAGTCATCATCTCCTGCAAGCGTTGACTTCCATATTGATTCTTTGCTAACGACAGCATGCTCCCGCGCAAATCACCGATTGGTTGGAGACTGGAAGACGGCTGCGACCAGTGGGGAAGGCTACTGTTGATTTCGGAATCAGAAAGATACGCTATGTTGTTTCTTGAATCAAAACGGCCGTGATTTTGTTGTAAGTTAAAGGGTGATCCATGTCCATTCGAAAGTGGGACAGTAGGGAAACTCTTGCCGACTTCTTGCTGCCTCGCGAAACGCGAAGAAAGAAAACAATCATAGTTCGAATAGTACTCATTAGCATCCGATGTCGGATAAGAAGCCGACCCAGAGTTCTCCAAACCCCAAGTACCAGACCCCACACAATCAGCCTGGGGTCGCCTTCCGCCAACACTACCAGCAACTTGATCATTCCAATCAAGATTGATCTCCGGCATTGGCCCCATAGGATATCCACGTTCAACGGCGCCGCCATGAGGAACTGAGTCAATGAAAGAAGGATGCGAAGGTAAGTGATTATTGGACGAGATACGGAGACGGGCAAAAGACTCCTCAAAATGACGTTCAGGGCGAAATTGGTAACGATGATTTTGAAATAATGAACCGGGGAGACCTATTTCGGTAGGAGAAGGTGGGGAATCAGAAGAGTTGTCCGGAGAAGATGGAGAATCAGCAAAGGAAGAAGGGCGCCATCGCCGGTGATGGTCCATCCTTAATCCGCAAGCAAAAGCTCACGCCAGAGGGCTTTGAAAAGGGAAGGGGTTTTGAAAGAGGGTTTGAGGTTTTAAAGGAGCGAGAGGAGCTGAGCAAAATTTATGTTAAATGAATATTAATATTTAGGGGGAAAAAAGGAAAGTTCGAGATTACAGGGAGAGGGAAAAACATCAGAAAAGGGAGAGAGGGTGAGAGAGTGAGGAGAGGAGTGGAGTGGAAGGGTAACAAGAAGGAGGGTCGCGGGTCAAGACCTAGTGAGTATGATTCTGCATGCAATATTTGGAAATTCTTGCGTGATAATGTGATCTACCAGATCGGACTTTCTTTATGTTACCTCAAAAACTGGACCCCTCGTTGACCGTTTCCGTCAAAAAAGATTATATGGGCCCCACCCTTTACGGCCCAACCCCTAGGTTTCTTTATTATATGGACTGAAACTAGAAAAAGGGGTTAGTCACTCACAAAAATTTTGGGGAAAATCTATTTCAGGGTCCTTTTAACAAGAAAAATCCTTAAAAAAGTCCAAGATTCTGACAATTTCAAAAAAGGTCTTAGGACCTTTTCTAGGATTTTCAAAATCTTTAGTGAGTTGTTAAGAGGCTGATATAGTTGTTAACAGATAGTTTTTAACAACTAAATCAGTCCCGTTAACAACACTTTTGCTAACAACTAAATCAGTATTTTTAACAACTATATCAGTACCCCCATTAACAACTATATCAGCTCCGTTAACAACTCACCCAATATTTTGAAAATCCCAGAAAAGGCTCTGTGACCTTTTTTGGGATTGTCAGAATCTTAGGGCCTTTTTTAAGATTTTCCTAAAATTTTAAGGATATGAGTGAATACTATTGGTACTGAAAAAATACTTCATGATCTTAAAAATTTATTTTATAATAAGATCATATTGATAAAGGTACCGGTAAAGGGATTAAAATATTAAATCAAGGATCAAATCTAATCCTAACTAAATCTTTACTTAGGAATAGGAGGTATTATTCTTTTTGTCACTCCAAATGTTCTCAAAGTTCTAGACGTATCTTGGATTTTCTTTTTTTTTTTAAAACGAGTGTTATTTTTGGCAAATTTACCCACATACTACATACAGTAAAAGAAACTACCAAAATACTTGGGGATAAAAACTACTCCCTCCATCCCTAATTATAGGAGCAATTTAACCGATTTTGGGAGAATTAAGGAGAGGAGTTAAATTAGTTAATTTTACTCATTTTCCTAAAATGTCCTTATATAAATTTAAAATGACACAAGTTGCCCTAATTATAAGTGTTTCTAATTTGCCTTACGTTAGATATCCATGACATATTAGTTTATATATGTATATTAGTTGCTTTTTATATAGCCATGTGTATACATATATGTGTGTATATATGTGTATACATATAGATCTATCTACATACATAGAGACACACACTCATATATCTACACACACATACATACATACACACACACACATATATGTTTATATATGTGTGTGTGTTCACATATATATCTACACATATATATATTGACACACATAAACACAAATCTACATATATACGTAAACACACATATATATAATGCTCCTAATAATAAGTATAAATAGATGTATTATAGAAAAAATTGACAAAATTTAAAATTTTCTCTTATAATTAGGACCAAAACCAACTCCAAAATTTGCTCCTATAATTAGGGACGGAGGGAGTATTTACCAAAATAATACACCTTAAATTATTCTTGGCTGGAACAATTTAAAAATTGTGAAAAAGTCCATTTTGCAAAAGAACCATTTGTTTTTATTGTCTCTCCTCACTCCATCACATCATTAACACCTCCTCTCATCGCCCTCTCCCTCCCATTTTTTATTCGCCCCGCCCCCCACTTCTATCCCTCTCATCCTCAATGTTTAAAAAGACAACGTAGACCTATAATGAGACAATGATTGAAACTCTTTTTTTTTTTTCACAAAATTAAATAGGGAAAATTACATTCAGGTCCCAAAGAAGGAAAAAAATTATAAAAGTCCATTGAAATCACAAAATTACCCAGAAGTCCCAAGGGAATTTTTGTTGTAAATACATATTTTTCCTGTTGTAAATGGTTTGAGACTTTTTTGATATTATTCGTACAGAATTTTTTAAATGTTGTTGTAAATACATACTTTTTCTGTTGTAAATACATACTTTTTCTGTTGTAAATGGTCAGGTGTTTAAATGTTGTTGTAAATATATATTTTTCCTGTTGTAAATGGTTTGGGACTTTTTTGATCTTATTTGTGCAAAATGAAAAAAGTCTCAAACCATTTACAACAGAAAAAGTATATATTTATAGAAAAAGTATGTATTTACAACAGAAAAAGTATGAATTTACAACAACATTTAAAAAATTCCGTACAAATAATATCACAAAAGTCTCAAACCATTTACAACAGAAAATGTATGTATTTACAGCACGAAATGTATGTATTTACAACAAAAATTCTCTTGGGACTTTTTTGTAATTTTATGATTTTAAAGGACTTTTTTGTAATTTTTTTCATTCCTTTGGACCTGAATATAATTTTCCCAATTAAATATACATGTGTAAAGATCAGGAAAAAAATTTAAACATGATCAATTAAATTGCATACTTTATAATTTTAAATTTGATTGCAGATCTTCTTAATTATATTTTTCCTCCCATCAAATTGGTAATTGATTCTGCATCTCAATAAGTTAATACTACTATAAATATAAGACTCAGTTGACTTTTTTAAAGAAATTAATAAAGCTAAATAAATTATTTAACTGTATCATATGTTGTGTATCATTGGATTATATATCATTTTATAACTTAATTAAAATAGTTTCAAGAAAAAACATTAAATATAAATATTTTAAAGTAATTTAATTAATTTTTTTTTAATATCTCCAAAAAAATATCTTTAGAAGTAGAGGTAATACTTTTGGGATACCCAATACCCATGCTCCTCCTAGGTAGAATTAGATATAAATACCGATTCTTATAAAATGTAAATATTAAATATTTTTAAATATACTGTTATTAAATGAAATTTGAGAACTTTATTGTGTTTAACTTTCTGATCGGAGCGTTATGAGTCATCTTTCCTATGTTTTGTATTTACTGTGTGAACTTGATTATAAAACGTTTTAATTATTTTCTAGTTTTAGTCTTGAGTATGGGAATTTTTTGAGCACACCTTGCTTTAGTTCTTTTTGCAAGAACCCCTCTTTTTTTATTTGGTTAAGGGTTTTCCGCTTTTAAAGCAAAAAGTTCTCTCATCTCCTAATAAGTAGGCTATTGTTGGAACTCTCCCTTAGATATTTTGTCTCCAGCATATTAAATGCTTTTTCCTCACCCAAATGAGTAATGTGCAACTTTCTTTTCTTTTTTTTTGTAAAACGTCTTTAATTTTCTATGGAGTCGGATCCAAGTCCAACTCATCTCTTTTTTTTGGGATAAATTTATTAGAATATGTTTCTCATTAAAATATTTATTGGTATGGACTTGATAAATTTTTATATACTAAAATATAAGTAATCAGCATATTTCGTAAGTACTTGATTTAGATTATTATTTAAAAATAATTGGAATTTTTGCACAGACATATTATAGAAAAAAGAATTCAGGAGTCCCTGGTCAATCCCGAACTGTACGTTGCCTATGTTGTGGCAACGGACGCAAACCTATTAATGGCAAAATAAGTTTCCGTGTGTGTGAATAAATGTTTCTTTTGTTTAAATCAGCAATGTTTTGACTTGGACTGCAACGTTTGTTGTTGTTATCGTGGCTGTCTTCATCGTTTCGTTACCTGATGCTTCGAGTTTAATCACCTGCTCCCCAACTTGTTACTGATCATTACTCATTACACTCATTACACGCAAAAGTGCAAAACTCGTATAACATATTTTTTTCCTACAGTCAAATGGAAACATAATGAGTCCACCTTATATATCCATTTTTACATGTTTCTTACCTGCTTCTACGTGTAAGCTTCTCATTATCCAATATTTCTCTCTTTTTTGGAAATCGTGCTTATCCATAAAAACATGTAAGAAGCATGTAATATGGACTCAAACATAATAATGGAATTTACGCACACTAAGAAGGAAAAAGCATGTACTCCCCTTAAGAACACATTTTGGAGTTGATTTTGGTCCTAATTATAAAAGCAATTTTTAAATTTTGTCAATTTTTTCTTATAATACCCCTATTAATACTTTCTCAATAATAATTGAAGAGGTGTGTGGGGTTCATACCTTGCTTAGTACAAGAATTTAAATATTGTTAGATAGATTTATGTTTGTGTCTTGGCGAGTATTAGGCCACACACACCATGCCTATATGTTGTAACATACTAATGTTGCCTTGATGTAATTTTCAATTTTAAGTTGGGTATTTTTGGAAATAAATTATAATTAACTAATTTAACTTCTCTCATTAATCTCTCCAAATTCTGGTGAATAGTTCCTATAATTAGGACCGGATGGAGTATTATTTTTTATTGACTCCATTCCGGGATAGTTTTGTAACGTCCTCCATTTTACTTAACATAATCACTGATTTAAGGGTTGATCAACAACTAAGTAATGCGTCATCACTTGCCAAAATATACTAAATAAATTAGAGTATGCAAAAATGAGCCCTAACGTGACAATATACAATCATCCAACATCAACCAAAAAGATAAAAGCACTACTTTTAGTAGAGTAGTCTAAGCTTCCGAGGTCTTCCTTGATGGACCCGCACGGGAACTATCACCTGAAAAATGTGGTAACCATCAATCCAACTTATTACGAATACTAATATGTATTAGTGAGGTGCCAAGTGGAACAATTTATATAACAAAGTATTAAAAATATAATTCACCAATATACTCGACACAAATTTTCATGTCAAAAATTATATATCAGAAATTATGTATCACAGTATTCATTAACACAATTCTCAATATGCCTCCCACCAATCCAACCGAACCGCCTTATTTCCTCCGACTAGATCTATGGGCTAAGTTACATCCATGTTAGTGGTTACTCAAGAGCTCACTGGTCATGTGATGAGATTCGGCCAAAATCTTCAGAGCACATGTCCCAGACCATGGGTCTTTTCCCCTCATTGAACTAGTGGGGTGTCATAAACCCTCATTGAACTAGTGGGCCAGTCCCTCATTGAACAAGTGGGACAAATAGAAAGTCAATCATCGTGCATCAATGGAGACCTCACCACGTGGTGGAATAAACTACTCCATTTCTTCCCAATTCAACCCTTTTCATACTTATCACAATTCTCAATCATATATAAAAAATATGTATATATTTCACAATTCAAATCATAAAGTTCCACAAGGAAATTTCTATTAAAATATTCATAATCATTTTCACAAAATACTCACAACAACATATTAATATGCATAACAGGTGGAAAGTGGTTACTTCTCGCTAGAGCTGGGAAATCGAGTCGAGCCCATCAGCCCGTTTAGGCCCTGACCCGTCAAGGGCCGGGCTTGAAAAATATACGAGATATTTGAAATTGGCCCTGCAGGGCCTCGGGTTTAAACGGGCCGGCCCTGGAGGGCCTCGGGCTAGCCCTGCAGGCTCTTTTCACTGTAGTTTTTTTTTTTTCCTTTTTAATTTATTAATTTATATATATATTGTCTTTGTTATAGAGTTATTTATCCATTTAACTACAAATACATAATAACTATACTCTAATTTTATGATTTGGTTTATTATTTATTGCAAATAAAATTACTCTTATGTTTAACCGATTAAATTATTTGTTACAATAATAGTCATCGTACTAATGTCGTTTAGTGGTATGTTTCTTATGTTTTATGTGAGTTATTTATGAACATAGTTTGCTTTTGATTATGAATTAGTGACTGTGTTTATTTGTTGGATGATTTTTGATGTAATTTACTAATTATATTTCTTTAAAAAAAACATAGGAAAATTAATTAAAATTTGGAATAGTAATTTCCGGGCCCTGGAGGGCCGGCCCTGGCCCTGGTGCTCTCGGGCCGGGCTTTGAAAAACAGATGTTTTTCTTACCTCGGGCCCTGGAGGGCCGGCCCTGGCCCTTCACGGGCCAGCCCTGATTCCCAGCTCTACTTCTCACCGAAGCTAACTATTATTACACTACTCCTAATCCAAGAGCTCAAACACAAGCCAAAAATCAATCTACCACAATCAATTTACTACACATTAGTAACTCTTTAAAACTCTACATATTCAAAATTATAACTTATAATTTCATAAATTAAAAATATACAAATTTTAATAATAAATTTGGAATACTTGAAGTTGGCAAATTATGACGGAACTGAAAAATTAGGGAGACCATTGTAACTATAAATTTTCCTTTCGATTGATTATTATTTAGTAACTCCATTTTCTATTTATTATTAATTACTAATTCCCTCTATTATTTATTCTCTTTTTACTAATATATATATTTATTATTTATTTATTACTACTCAATAACCCCCTTCGTTAATTATATAGGAGTGAAATAATATAAGAATGAGTTAGATTAGATCCTATTATATAGGAGTAAGTTATATTTGATTATGTCTTTTTAAATTTCAAATTCCCTATATTATTTATATAGCAGCAACGTACTCCTATTATTTCTAACACGAAAATCATGTTTTCCTTTCTTTTCTTTATATAGCGTCTTGGACTCTTTTATTTATTTTATTTTAAATAGCAGCGACATATACCAGTGGTCATGTTCTGTCATAGAACATGAATCTCTAGCCCTAGGTGGGCTAGTATGTAGATATAGGATCAAATAGCTCTCCCCCAAGTATCCATAGATGAGATACCCGAGAGGATGGGAGCTCACAAAGCACAGGGACTTGACCTAGGTGCGATACCTAGGGCCTACGTACTCGAAGAGGGATCAAAGTCCACGTAGTTCGATGATACTGGAGGCGTTTAGCCAAGGGGGTGGTGTGTGTGCTCTGTGTGCAGTATATGCAATTGAGAGAGAGCTTCGAAGATCTGTACCTTTTTAGGTTAACCAACTATATATAGAGGCTACCTTAGAGTTTGGGTTTGAACTTGTTGGGCCTCTTGTGCCTCCAAGCCCAAATGTATGAGATTTCTCCTGTTGGGCCACACCTTGGATGAGCCTAGTATTTTATTCCATAACAGTTGCCCCCAAGCTCAGTAGTTCAGGTCTATGAGCTGCCGAGATTCATTGACTGCTTTCCGAGATCCCCTGAATCCGAATTTGCTTTCGTAGCAATTTCTCCGGGTGAATTGTCTGGTTTATATTCCTGCATTTAATAACATGTAAGCAGATCACAATAAATGGAAAATACTTACTGTTTGTGCAAATCGTTCAACGTGCTCATTTCGGATACTTGTTCGAGCTTGCATTAAACTTGATATTTTGCATTAATGCTGGTTATTGATAACACGTTTTTCCATTCAACAAATCGTTGTCCACTCTGTTGCCCCCCAGCCTGGAAGTTCGGGTTTCTGAGCTGTCAGGATGTATTGCTTTCCAACTCCGGACGAGGTGCTTGCGACTGTTGGGATTCCGTGCGTGTTGACCCAAGATTCCGGGTTTATATATTCTAACACCGAGATTCCGGGTTATATATTCTAACACCGAGATTCCGGATGTTATTTACTTTAACTCCGCGATTCCGGGTTATATATTCTAACACCGAGATTGCGGATGTTATTTACTTTAACTCCGATATTTCAGGTTTATAAACTTTAACACCGAGATTCCGGGTTATTTATTTTAACACCGAGATTCCGGTTTTACATAGACTGTAACACCGAGATTCCGGTTTAGATACTTGAACACCGAGATTCCGGTTTATATATATTCTAACACCGAGATTCCGGATGTTATTTACTTTAACTCCGAGATTCCGGTATTTCGAAGCTTTGCCGGGTTTGCATTTTGCATTAACCTCAGTTATTGTTACCATGCTTTTCCACTAACAACTCGTTATCCACTTTGTTGCCCCCCAGCCTGGTAGTTCAGGTTTCTGAGCTGTCAGGATGTGCTATTTTCCAACGCGGACCAGGTGTACGTCATTGTTGGGATTTCTTGCACGCTTACCCGAGATTTCGGGTTTATGATTTTTGAAAACGGGTTTGTTTACCCATATTCAATCAAATAAACTTGGCAGTATTGCCGTCGCAGAATGACTCCAATAAAGGAATCTAAAATAAACTTGCTGCCTCAACGCGGGCCCCAGATTTTAACTAGATTAGTCAAAAGCGGGTCCACCTTCTTACCTTTACATTGATCCCTGATTTAAACTAGATTCAGTTTAAACCGGGTCCGTCTTCATAACTTTACCGGGATCCCTGATTTAAACTAGATTCAGTTAAAATCGGGTCCGCCTTGCGTCTTTGTTTCCTGCAAAACTTAAAACAGAACTTATCTTGGCTTTACCGTGTTCCAAGGGGTGCACGTTTTAACCATTAAATCCGGTTTTATCATGTCCCGAAGGAAGCACAGTTTAACCGTTATTTCTATGGAGCCCGGATTGTAACCAGATTCAGTTAAGCCAGGGTCCGCCTTCATCCCTTTCGTAGGAGTTTAACTTGAACATGATTTTCGGAAACGGGTTTATGTACCTCGGATTCCTACATGTTTAGCTTTGACATGATTTTCAGAAACGGGTTTGTATACCTTGGATTCCTACATGTTTAGCTTGTACATGATTTTCGAAAATGGGTTTCTTTACCCTGAATTCTACATGTTTAAATGAGACATGATTTTCAGAAACGGGTTTGTGTACCTCAGATTCCTACATGTTTAACTTTGACATGATTTTCGAAGACTGGTTTCTTTACCAGAATTCATACATGTTTAAACTTGAACATGATTTTCGGAAACGGGTTTATGTACCTCGGATTCCTTCATGTTTAACTTGAACATGATTTCCGAAAACGGGTTTATGTACCTCAGATTCCTACATGTTTTCCTTCAACATGATTTTCGAAGACTGGTTTCTTTACCATAATTCATACATGTTTAGTTTTGACATGATTTTCGGAAATGGGTTTATGTACCTCATACTCCTACATGTTTAGTTTTGACATGATTTTCGGAAACGGGTTTATGTACCTCGGATTCCTACATGTTTAAACCGGACATGATTTTCGAAAACGAGTTTGTTTACTCAGAATTCATACATGTTTAGAAACACATGGATCCCGGATTTTAACTGGATTCAGTTAACCGGGTCCTCCTTCAAATTTACATGGATCCCGGATTTTAACCAGATTGGTTTGACCGGGTCCTGCCTTCAAAAAAATGACTCCAATAAAGGAATTTGAAATAGATTCGCGACATTGTCGCCTTTACACGGAGCCCGGATTTTAACCAGATTCGGTGTAGTCGGGGTCCGCTTCCGGGGTCCAATTAAGGATCGCGGATTTTAAAATAAACTGGGTGACATAGTCATCTCTCATGATCTTCAAACTCAGTTTAACCGGGTTCCAAACATGGAAAACGGCCTTAACTATATAAATCTTAGTTCATGATATAGTTCCACAAACTACACACAAACTACAAATTGCAATTTTTATTTGTCCTTATTTTCACTTTCCTTACAGATGCAACATGTGTGAATAAGACAAATAAAACTTTCTCCATCAACAATATTTTTCCCAAGCTTTTTGCAACAAATCAATGACCTTCTTTGGTCGCGGGAATCAGAAATTTACCGACTCCCCACAGACGGCGCCAATGTTCTGTCATAGAACATGAATCTCTAGCCCTAGGTGGGCTAGTATGTAGATATAGGATCAAATAGCTCTCCCCAAGTATCCATAGATGAGATACCCGAGAGGATGGGAGATCACAAAGCACAGGGACTTGACCTAGGTGCGATACCTAGGTCCTACGTACCCTGAAGTGGGATCAAAGTCCACGTAGTTTGATGATACTGGAGGTGTTTAGCCAAGGGGGTGGTGTGTGTGCTCTGTGTGCAGTATATGCAATTGAGAGAGAGCTTCGAAGATCTGTACCTCTTTAGGTTAACCAACTATATATAGAGGCTACCTTAGGGTTAGGGTTTAGACTTGTTGGGCCTCTTGTGCCTCCAAGCCCAAATGTATGAGATGTCTCCTGTTGGGCTACACCTTGGATGAGCCTAGTATTTTATTCCATAACAGGTCTATATATATATTTATATTCTTTCCTTTCACTCTTATTTATATTTTTATACAGGTATGACAGCATTTCTAACGGTTTACATATATATAAGCACCCAAGTTTCTCTTTTCTTCATATGCCCACTGCAACATATAAATATATATATCCTTATATATATATATATAATAGCCCAGTGATATATTTGTATATATAGATATATATGTAGCGTACATGACAGCAAACTAAATCAACAGTGAACCTATATACACATATAAGACAAACCTTTATTGGTCTTTTATTTATATAGGTATATGTATATATATTTGTAGTAAGCTTCCTCTCTTTCTTTCCCATATGCAACAGTATATATAAACTAATAGGTCAGCAACGCTAAAAAGAAAACAACGTTTATATATATCAGTTTGGTTCAGTTATTCATTTATTGCAGCAACGACATGGCAGCGTTATATATATATATGTATAGATACTACCCAGCAACTTATGATAGTAAGTTTTATGCAGTAATGTTTCCCTTCATTCCCAAGTGTATCGATATACCAGTGGCGGAGCCAGGATTATATGTTTCTGTGTGTACAATTAGTAGGGGGATTCGAAGGTTCAAGGGCAGCGGCCCGAATTTTTTTTTAAGGAAAGTTTTAAATCATTAAAAAAATTAAAGAATATTAAAAAAAAAAACTTCAACTTAACCTAGAAAAATAATAATTAAGAATCAACTAAGCTATTATAATAGAACGATTATAAAAGATGCAACAAGAATGCAAAGTCAAAATCCTCCATGGCATACGAAATGCAACATGCTTTTAGTGATTGAAAATAATTTTATAATTCATAACAAAATATGTAATGTATAATACACACATGTAGATGATGAAGAAAGTATGTTAATGTGTGATTTTTTATATGTTTAGAAATTGGAGAATAATGGGGGGGAAGAAATTGCAGATTCATAAAAATTATCTAAGTGTCGAAGCATGGATTCATACTAGAGACCTCTGTGGGAGAGTTTTGAATGATAACCAACCACACCATTTACACAAGTTGTTATAGGATTCCTTCAAAATATATATATTCTCAAAATTTATGTCTGCACTTGCACACACATACACAAGTGTGGCTCCACCACTGGATACACATATATATATTCCTATGACTATAAGTTTTTCTTTTCTTTTCAAGTGTAGTGACACACACGCGCGTTTTCCTTATATTTTCCAGTGATATATATATATATATATTATATGCGCATGACAGTAACGAGTTCCAAAACCAAAAACTTGCGTCGGGCTAAGACAGGAAACTAGAGGGAGAGAGTTTGATGGCTTACTTTGATTGCTTGTTTGAATCACCGTCGTTTCTCCGTAGCACAATCGGACTCTGTTTTAATGATATAAGAACAGAGGAACCGTTTGACTCTCCTCTCTCCCCTGCTCTCTTTCCCTCGATCTCACACTCTCGGTCTTCTCTCTCGCTTCTCGGACCCTCACCCGAACTAGCGTTTTTGTCTTAGGATGAAGATGAGCAGAGGCATATATATAAGGACTAAGGGGCTCGTTCCAAAAGAAAAGCTAATGGTTCGAGGAGCATAAGCAGTCAACTGGTTTGGAGCTCGAGGAGCCGGGCGTTTCTGTGTTTTCGGCGCTATGTTCCTTTTCTTTTAACGTGTTCGGCTCTCCCTTTTCTTTTGCTAATACAAATTGCAGTTGGCCAACAAGGCGAAAGGGGTGCTGATGGAGTTTTGTTTTGTGTCTTTTTTTTTTTTTTGATATAATGTTTTGTGTCTTTGTTAAAAGGTTCTGCATATATATCTACGTGGCTTGCTGCTTGAAATGGTTCTACCCATAATGGTAATTAAAGAGATTGGGCTGAAGAGGATTAACAGGTGTAGAGGGTATTGGGTTTTTCTTGTCCAATTACTAAATGCATATTAAATTGAACTATTTTGCATAAGGGGCCCATTATTTCCTTGTCCACTACAAGACTTAAAACCTGTGACTTGCATATGTTGCATGGGAAAAATGGAGAATAAGAAATATATATAATTCAACACAAAATTTATATAAAAAAAAAACACAAAATACCATTAATTCCATATTCTCCCTTTCCTTCTAATTTTAGTCATTAAACTTCAATAATTCTTTTCCCAAAAATTCAAGGAAAAATATGCCTTAATTTTCAATAATTATTCTCATAATTATTTTAAACCAAAATTACATAATTAATTTCCATAAAATATCTAAATTTCAAATCCCAAAATTTGGGATGTTACATAGTTCATGTTTAACCCCTCGGTTCCTTATTACAAGATCATAATCTTTGAATTACTTCACCCTCTTCTATAACTATAAGATCTACTTTAAGTTTATGAGAACATTCAATACATTTTTATTTATTTTAACATTGATTAATATACTCTCTCTCATTATCTTTTTTTTACTCATTCTGATATTGATCTCCCTCATATTTTTTTCTCGGGTTAATACTCCTCCAGCTCTTTCTTGATACAAGATATAGTTGACCATTTTTTAAAATTAAGGAAACTAAATAAATTAGTTTAAAGTATTGATATTTATCATTTTCATACCAAATTACTTTGTTTGACTTATGAACTGATATATAATTAAATAATACATGATATATTTTATGATTAAGTAACTTATTTATCTTTCTTAATCACTTAAAAAAAGTCCACCGTGTCTTATATTAAAGACTGGAAGAGCATAATATTTGGTTATCAACTTTGTCATCATTTTACTTTTAGTCCTTATAGTTTTAAATCATGGATTTTTGCCTTTTGAAAAGCAAAATGGTCCATATTTTTATTAAATTATCATCATCAATATTTTAAAAGAAATTAAGTTTGATGAACTAAAACCCATAGTTTGAAATTTGACCAAAACCAAAATAAAGAGAAATTTAAGTGACAAAATATTGTGTTAACCCCCTTTTCTCACCCATTTTTTTATCACTCACCCACTTACAAATAAGGGTATGTTTTAAAAAATATATTTCATATATATTTAATACTTTTAACTAAGTTTGACAATTTTCTTTCACCAAACAATTAAGTTATGAGGATGTTATAGCAATGGAGGAATGGATTATTTGTTTGTGACTAGGCCACACATAAAGGAGGGATCGCCTTGGTTTATGAATAACCAAACTTGAGCAAAAGGTTTGTTCATTCATCTTTCATTACTTATTTTAAGGGCAATCCTTTTAAAGACCAGGCTTGGATGCGGTTATTCCTTTTAATGATCAGATCAGTAATGTGAGCAATCTCAGTAACGATGACAGATGGCATGTGAGAGTTAAGGTCGAATGCATGACTTATATTAATTTAGTCAATCATCATGTCCAAACTCATGCCACTAAGGACCTGTTTGTTACAAAGAAAGCTTGAGGAGGGAAATGAACTTTAGAGGAGGGAAATGAATGGAATGGAAGATTTGAAAGATGAGGGAAGATGACTTGAGTTGTTTGGTAGGAAGAAAATGAAGAGGTGGTAGTTGGTAAAGAATTAGGAAATGTCTATTTTACCCTCAAAAGAAATTAATTCAAAATAATAATATTTTTTTTGCTAAAATATATTTTAAAAATATATATTATTGTTAAGTTCAAACTTTTGAAGAAAAAAAATTTCGCCAAATTTGAACTTTCCCGCCAAGTTCGAACTTCCCGCCAAATTTGAATTTCAGGGGTAAATCTATCAAAAAACCAATTTCCTGGGAAGATGACATCTTTCCTTCCATTTTCGGATGGAAAGCATCTTCCCTCAAATAAGGAAAGATGAGTACTTCCAGTGAGTTGCTGACTGGACTTTCTTTCTAACAAACACCCAAAATCCATGGGAAGATTGAGATTTTCCCTTTCCCTCCCCAAACTTTCTTTGTAACAAACAGTCCTAAGGTTTAACACTTGAAGTTGCTACATCTTGGAAGCCCTGTTCACTTGATGTCAGCGCCTTGTCATCCCCCATTCCCAAATCCCACCAAAATATACTCAAATGTACTTTGATACAGACTAGTCACCACTTGTCTCTCTGCCCTTCCTCGGCATGGGGGGTAATTCCACATTTCTTATTTATTTTTTAAAATCACAACCCGCAAGTTAGAGGATTCAGTTTTGGATCTGAATGGTCCATTGCAAATCTGCTACAGTAATACAGGCATATTTGGTTTTTCTGTTGAATTAGATCATGAAATAATTTCAAGCCATAAAGCATGCAGAAGTTGCTTAAGAGATCTTAAACTAAAGAACAGTAAGATTATTAACTGACCTCCAGAATAGGCCCAACCCTAAAGGTTCCCATGACCTGCTCTTTGGAAGCCAAGGTGAGGAGAGGTATGAGTGCAAACGGAATTTGCATAGACTGAAGCACATTAAGCCATTCATTCAAAATGTCCGATGAGGCTTCTGAGGTATTGAAAACAATAGCTACAGCTATGGTTGGCACAATTGCAAAACTTCTTGTGATCAATGCCCCCAACCATTTCGTTAAACGAAGTTCAAGAAAGCCCCATGATGAATTGCCAATCATATGTGCCGGTGACTGTACTACTTTGTCCAGCCGCCAATAACCCAATACCCCATATATAAAGAATGGGGAAGAGCCCTCCTCCATACTTTTCCTGAAGATACTGCCCTGAATTTACCAATCCTATGATATTGGCCTGCTCTGTACCATAAAATCCCTTTAACAAAAACTTTTGTGACAAATAGATTGATCATCGAAGAGACTAAAAGTGCAGCCGATGATTCAATTGAATAATACTCGAGAGCCTCCTGTACTCGGTCTTTATTTAAGGGATCAAACTTCCTTGATTGAACCAAAAAAAGCAGAATGAAGGAATACATTGTGAGGCATTATGACGCAACCCACAACCCCCACAGCTTGGCGACTTGTCTTAGAGCTAAGTCTTCGAACCAAAATACCTACTGAACAGAATAAACATATTCATTTGATATGAAATGGAAAATTATATCCAAACTTCATCACTTTACAAGCCTGTACCCATCAAAAGTTCGTGTCCACTGGGTTTTGTGTCACCAAACATCCAGGCAAAAGAAAGAGCCATAGTTGCAATTAGAACTGCAAAAACAGCTTCCAACTTCCTCACTCCATAGCTCTTGTAAAGACAAGTTACAATGGGCCTAGCTTAAGTAATGACAGGCCCAAGTTACTAAAATCATGAGCCCATATATTTGTTGTATTCTAATTCTTATACAATGTACAGTTTAGGGTTAGCCACCCTACTATAAATAGCAATACAATACAGATGGCTCATTATGCCACTATTACACAATTCACTCTATTCTATTATTTGTCTTGGTATCAGAGCCCTACCACTAGGCAAACGCCATGGCAGATCAGTCACCAGCTTCAGAAACCTCAAGCGCTTCTACTCTCTTGACAGCTGCAGCTTCTCTGTCGAAAGGCACACAGAATAACACAATCAATCAGGCATGCTCCATCAAGCTGGATGGAACCAACTACCTGGTGTGGCAATTTCATGTTCTCCCTATCATCAAAGGGAACAAGCTTGAAGGTTTTCTTCATGGGACCAAACCGTGTCCTCCACAATTTATCACTGACAAGGATACATCCAAAGATTAACCCAAAGATTTGAGGACTGGGTAGCTGCAGATCAACTACTTTTTGGTTGGCTTCTCAACACCATGCACCCTGAAGTCTCTTCTCAGATGGTTTCTGTGTCAACAGCTGCTGGTTTGTGGGAGGCAGCTCGCATACATGCTGGTGCACAAACAAAATCAAGGGTGTTAATGCTGAAATCTGATTTCCAACGTACTAGAAAGGGAACCATGAAAATGACTGAATTTCTAACCAAGATGAAAAATCTATCTGAGCAACTGAATCTTGCTGGAAGTGGAGTTTCCTTACCTGATCTTTTTATTCAAGTTCTTGCAGGTCTTGATGCTGATTATAATCCTATTGTTGTGCAACTTGGAAAAGAGGTTGATGAGCTGAGTTGGATTGAGTTTCAATCAAGTTTGTTGACCTATGAAAACCGTATGGAACAATTAAGTCAGATTTCACAACTGTCCATCAATAACAATACCAATACCAATTTTGTTAACTATGCTAGAGCTGAGCAATCTTACCCACGTGGTCCTTGGCGTGGAGGTCGTGGTTCGGTGGTTATCGTGGAAGGGGCCGCCGTTCACAAGGCGTAAATTCCGTGGTCGCAGCGGGCATAATGATGGGTCGGCACCTCGGTGTCAACTATGTGACCGAGTAGGGCACACCGTAGAGACTTGTTGGCACCGATTTGACAAATCCTTTGTGAAGAACAACAAAAAGAAAGAAGACAAACTCTCCCGGTTCTCGAGTCTGGATATGCTTATTGGGCCTCACCAGAGTCTGTGAATGATGATGCATGGTATCTGGACAGTGGAGCAACAAGTCATGTCACCAATGATATCACTCGTATTGATAATCCAAACAAACCTAAGGGTAAGATGAATATTATTGTTGGCAATGGCAATCGAATTAAAGTTGAGAAAATTGGTACATCAACAATTTCTAATGTTCCAGATAAAACAGTACAGCTGGATAACATTCTTTATTCTCCTGAAATTCAAAAGAATCTATTGAGTGTATACAAGATAGCTAGTGACAACAGTGCAAATGTTGTATTTAATCAACATGGGTTTTGTGTGAAGGAACAGGAAACGGGGGAGACAATGCTGACAGGAACACCAACTAAAGGAGGCATGTTTAAAGTTTCTAAGACTCAAGAAAGTGGCAAAGGAAGTACTGAGTTAGCCTTTACTACTCAAGAAGCTGTTTCAGCACCTAAGTACTTATCTAATAGATTTCTATTGCATTGTAGACTTGGTCATCCTAGTGATAGGGTGCTAAATCAAATCATTAGTGACTGTAAATTGAAAATCAGTAAGAATGAAGTTGTTTTTTGTGATTCTTGCAAGTTTGGAAAGTCTCACTCTCTACCATTTCCTGTTTCTAATTCTCATGCCTCAAAACCACTTGAATTAATTCATACAGATTTATGGGGACCTGCCCCTATAGTCTCTCTCAATGGTTTTCGATATTATATACTGTTCCTGGATGACTACAGTCGGTTTTCATGGATTTTTCCTTTGAAAACTAAAGATGAAGCACTCAATACATCTATTCAGTTCAAGAATTATGCTGAAACTCAGTTTGACAACAAGATAAAAGTAGTGCAAAGTGATTGGGGAGGTGAATACAGAAGTTTCACACAGGTTCTACAAGAAGCTGGGATTCATTTTCAACATTCGTGTCCACACACGTCCTCTCAAAATGGAAGGGCTGAAAGGAAACACAGGCACATAGTAGAGATGGGTCTAACACTATCGCTCAAAGCTAAAATGCCTCTTCATTATTGGTGGGAGGCATTTCACTGCTACAATGCCGATAAATCGATTACCATCTCCTATTTTAAATGGAACAACACCTTACTCTAAGCTATTTCACAAGACTCCCGATTATGATATGTTTAAGGTGTTTGGTTCAATTTTGTTTTCCATGTTTAAGACCTTATAATCGCACAAACTTCAGTTTCGTACAATAAAATGTGTATTCTTGGGTTACAGCAACTCTCACAAGGGTTACAAGTGTCTAAGCCCAACAGGAAGAATCTATATGTCTAGACATGTAGTGTTTAATGAATCTGAGTTTCCATTCAGTACAGGTTTCATTAACAAGAAACACATACCTAAGGAACAAGTTGTTCCTGGAGAATTTTTCCAGTATAGCCATGCTATCTCCTCAGGTACTGCCAGCACATCATCATCAACTGACAACCGTGTGGAACACTCACCTCCAACATCTCCAGTTATTAGAGAAGGAGAACTCTCAAATGCAGACTCTTCACCACTGTCTCCCTCAAATCACTCATTCGGATATATCTCCCGTTTCAACCGACAACCCCGAAAATAGTATAAACAAAGATGGTCGATTCCGGATCCAAGGTGTCTACACAAACAGAGGAGACAAGTTCAAACACCCAACAAATTACTTTGAGAAATCCACACACAATGGTCACCAAGCAAAGCAGAATTTCCAAGGCCAAAACTCCCTATGTTGGTCTAATTACAACCGAATCGATGTGCCTAATACAATAGCAGATGCACTTAGAAATGCTGATTGGAGAAAAGCCATGCAAGAAGAATTTGATGCTCTAATTAAAAATCAAACGTGGAAGTTGATTCCCTACAATGGTCAAGACAACCTAGTTGATTGTAAATGGGTTTTAAAGAAGAAACTTAATGCTGATGGCACACTTCAGAAATACAAGGCCAGACTTGTAGCCAAGGGATTTCAACAAAGTCCAGGCATTGACTTTGAAGAAACTTTCACTCGCATCGAAAGTCTCCACACTCGTGTTTGTTCTCAATCTTGCTGTGACATTCAACCGGCAACTCGCACAAATGGACATAAATAACGCCTTTCTAAATGGTGATTTAGAAGAAACCATTCTCATGCAACAACCTGAAGGATTTGTTGATCCTAAAGCTCCTAATCATGTTTGTCTCTTAACCAAAGCCCTATACGGTCTCAAACAAGCACCCAGAGCTTGGTTTGAGAAGCTCAGATCTACTCTACAAGGATGGGGTTTTCTACATTCCAAATCGGACTCCTCTCTGTTCTTTCTAAAACTTGATAAATTTGTGATGTTTGTCCTAGTGTACGTAGATGACATCATTGTCACGGCAACTCGGTAGAAATGATTAATCTATTTGTTCGTAGACTTAACAATCGGTTTGCTCTAAAAGATCTAGGACAAGTTGCGTCATTTTCGGGCATTGAAGCTTACAGAGACGAGACAGGGCTTTATCTCAAACAAGAAACCTACATCAAGAGCATTCTATTACGAGTGGAATGCACAACTCATCTCCCGTCCCTACACCTATGGTAGTGAATAAGTATTTTGTTAAAGACGAAGGAATCCCAATCAAAGAACCCACGAACTACAGGAGAATCATTGGGGCATTGCGGTATCTCACTAATACTCGACCGCACATCATGTTTGCAAATAATAAACTAAGCCAGTTCTTAAGTGGTCCGACGAACATTCATTGGCAGGCCTTAAAGAGACTACTCAGATATCTTAAAGGTACTATGGATCTTGCTCTACATATAAAACCAAGTTCGCACCTTACCTTGCAAGGTTTCTCGGACGCTGACTGGGCATGTGCCCCGATGATCGAAGATCCATGGCCGGCACTTGTGTTTACTTTGGTGATTCCTTGATTTCGTGGTCCGCCGAAAGCAAAGAGTGGTCTCGAAGTCCGGCCGAATCGAGTATCGTCCCTCTGATCTCTCTTCTGAACTTGCGTGGATCCAATCGTTGCTTCAAGAGATTGGCCTCCATCTCAAAGCACCTCCGATCGCTTGGTGTGATAACCTAAGCGCTTCAGCCCTCGCGTCAAATCCAGTGTTCCACGCTCGTACGAAGCACATAGAGTTGGATGTCCATTACATTAGAGACAGGTACTTCGAAGACAGCTGGAAGTGAAGTACATACCCTCATCTGAGCAAATTGCAGACCTTTTTACCAAAGCCCTATCTCATTCGAAATTTTGGGCTTTTAGGGACAAACTTGGAATAGTCCCACTCCTATTCCAAGTTTGAGGGGGGATGTAAAGACAAGTTACAATGGGCCTAGCTTAAGTAATGACAGGCCCAAGTTACTAAAATCATGAGCCCATATATTTGTTGTATTCTAATTCTTATACAATGTACAGTTTAGGGTTAGCCACCCTACTATAAATAGCAATACAATACAGATGGCTCATTATGCCACTATTACACAATTCACTCTATTCTATTATTTGTCTGCTCTCAAGAAATAGAAAGATGAAACTGCTTAACAGCAGAGTAAACCAGAGTAACGCATGAAAAGTAGGAAGATTACAAACAACTCAAACAGACATAAACCAGGGCCAGAAAAAAGGAAAGAAAAGAAGCCAGGAGATGAGACCTGTAAATGTCGAGTAGGAATAGTGAGAAGATAAATACATGGTTCTCTAACTAAATTGTAAAATAAACCTGACATTTCAGGTTAATGGTTTCCATTAAACCAATAAACTTTTGGAGTTTGCAAGAGAGGTTCAAGGTTCAAAATTCAGGTGAGTTAAAACATGGGACATGTGGTTGCCACTCAAGTTACTATGCAGACAATAAGTTCTGTGCCTCTATCCTCCAACTTAAAGAAATATTCCCTATCTAGGAGAAATCCAGTTCGTCCCTTCTGGTTGCAATAAAGGCTCTAAGCTCCTCCACGACGATGTTCAACTATAAGTTTGCATCATTCCTCTGTATTAGTGATATGCCTAGCTTCACGCTTCACGCTTTCATCTTAATGATAGTCTCACTTCTCATCAAGGATAAAATACAGTTTGTTACCTCGTGGTTGAGCACAATTCCATTCCACTCTGTTATCTTGTTTTAAAAATTGGAATAAAGTGGTGTGATGTTCAAACCGTTAACAACTTACACCCTGTGACAATAATGTGATGAATAACAATATAATGGATACAACACTAGCGGGCCCAATACCTATAGTAGCAGATAATGGATCAGAGCCCATCAGAAGGAGCATACGTATGAAGAAAAGGACTTGGAAGCTGAGGCTTTTGAAGAATAGAATCTATAAATAGAATAAAAGTTGTTAGAGTCAGTGTGGAATGATTGTGGGAATATTTCTTTCTCTCTGTGGACTCTCTCTCTCTTTTCAGTATTTCTTATTCTGTTATTTACTTGTTTTCTGTGCTTACTGCTATTCTGTGTAAGAGATATAGTTGATATTACCATTTGTATGCTGATACACGAATAGACAATCTGGTATAATAGAAGTTTTATCTTCTGAGGTTACGATTCCATTTTGAGATCATTACATTTTGGTGCTTTCATTGAGAGAACTCTCTTCATGGTCGAGAAAGCGAGACAGAAGGAAATGCAAGCGGAACAGAAGAAAACCAGCGAGCTGTTACAATCATTGCAAGATAAACAAGAGAAAACCATCGAGTTCATTGACGATGCCAAGCTCCGGTTTACTCGACATGAGAGCTTTATGGAGGCGGTAATGCTAAAGCTGGATCAAATGGGTAAGAACTCGGAGGAATCTGGCTCCACCGGGAAGACATCTCCATCTGCAACTCCTCAGGGATCGACTTATTTTCCAATGACCAGGCAAGTGAAATTAGACTTTCCTCGTTTCGATGGAACATAGGCTTTATAGTGGATCTTTAAAGCTGAGCAGTACTTCAAGTACTTCGAAATCCCAAATGCTCAACAACTGGTGATTGCATCGGTTCATTTGGACGGAGATACACTACCATGGTTCCAAATGCTTGACCGAGCACGTCGAGTACCTCATTGGAATGCTTTTGTTCAGGCGGTGGAAGAGCAATATGGGCCATCACAATTCGATTGTGCTCGCTCTCAGCTGTTCAAACTGACACAGCAAGGTAAGCTTGACAAGTATAACACCCAATTCATGGCATTATCGAATCGAATAGTGGATATCCTAGAACCAGCACTGTTAGATTGCTATATTGGAGGGTTAAAACCCAATCTACGACGTGACGTTTTGGTGCAGAAGCCTGGCTCTGTTTTACAAGCCATGACACTAGCAAGACTATTTACCGAAGCAACAGAATGGGTCAAACCATCGAAGGTACATGGTCTCGGTAGTTTTAGTGGAACTAATTCTATAACCAATAATTACTCGAATCCACCCAACGGTAGTAGCAGATCATCCATTATGACCAGTGGCGGTGGCAAAATGAAAAGACCATTTCCCACTAAACAATAATTAACCATACTGATTTCATAAAAACAGGATTAACAAGTAATTATGGAAAACCCTTTTTCTTTTTACGGTCTGATACGATCTCTGTGGGTACATCATGCAACCTGACAATCCAATCCACATACATTTGGGTCGATTCATACACCTAATCAATCACTCAACTATCAAAATGGATCCTTAGATCATAATTCAGTTAGTGGCAATTCCTCTGGATGCCCAACAAATTCTTAGGTTCATCAACCTAATCCTGAAACCTTGACCAAACCCAAATAACATGCCATAATCATGAGTCATAGCGTCTAACGCTCAGACATTATCCTTTAATTATATCCTATCTCCATGACAAAAGCCCTAGAATTAACATTATAATCCTTATTCTGCCACTTTGTCTATCTCTAAAGCCTCTGTTGGTAATCCTCCTGAGAAGGTCTCAGGATGGAAACGATCTAAATGTTTCCATACTGTAAGCATGTTAGGAGCAACCCTTCGTTCTGTTGACTCCTCCGGTTCAGAGCTTGGTGGATTTGGAATTGTCTCCTTAGAATGAACAGTATTTTCTTCCTCTGATTCTGTAGGAACCTCTTGGGTATGACCATTGCTTCCACCATTCGGCCCTTCACTGGCTCTACCTTCCTCAAGTCTTCTCAATTGTTCCTCCGTCGTACGGGTCCATCTATACACATGCTGCAACATTTCAAATTTCTGCTAACTCGATCCCTGGGCCCATTAGTTTCCTGCTGGCCGTTGTTATCGATGTCTATACGCAAGTTGTCACTGTATTCTGTATGCTTGATATTCACCATCTCTCCCCACCTAAGGGTAAAACCCACCGGAGATGGAGAACAAGAAGAACAAGGAACAAAACAAAACACAACAGAACAGGGAAGCAGGTGTGTAAAGATTATATATTGCCATACTCTAAATGCAATGCACAACAGGGCCAGGAAATCATAAACACAGGGCTCTGGATACCAAGTTGAAAAGACTCTTTCCCACTAAACTATAATTAACTATACTGATTTCATAAAAACAGGATTAACAGGTAATTATGGAAACCCCTTTTTCTTTTTAAGGCAACACACCTCGGGCTTCAGGGTAAAAATTCCTCCCACAAACCCGCCACAAGTAATCCATGACTTCGGGCACAATTATCGAACAGGAAAATACATAGTCCACGAGTCTTATAACACTAACCCCACAACAAAAGGGTCTATACAAAACAATTTTCGCACAAGATATGATTGTAGATCCACTATTATATGATAGTGTACAAAATAAAGCCTTTGGAAAATAAACAGTCATCCAAAAATAGTTAATGCAGTATTTCAAAAATATGAGGCCCTATGATGGGAATATATAAATCAATACAACACTACTACCAAAAAGAGGCCTGTAAATTTCACGACGTCTATACCTCTGGCTGTTTCCCTTGTCCCCTAGTAAGGTTAGAGGTCTCGCCTGAAAATTTTAATAATGACGGGGTGAGACATAAAGTCCCCGTAACTGAAGTTAATTTATCAAATATGCAGGAAAGGATTGCAAGTCAGAGAGAAGCAGGTTTATTAACATAATTATAATATTTAACAAGCGATAATAGAGAAGACTTTTTCTTTCGATAACATATTTATCGGGTTCAGGGCACAGATTCCGCCCACAAACTCGGAGTCCAGGGCACAGTTACGAACAAAATAATACATAATAGTTAACAATAACTAAAACCATCCCCACTCATCCATCCTGCTCCTCCTTATATCTTCTAGACGTGGTACAACCTATCAGTGTTAGTATACTTGGCCAAGGTTAGCTAGTCACTTCAAGAATAATGTCCCCTCCCATGCCACCAACGCAATATCGTAACAGGGAGGTGTCCGCCTAAAACACTCAACTCAAGATCCGGGCCAGGATTGAGAGAGCCGATAGGCACAAGTTCACCCTTAATCTCTTCCACACAACCCAACATAACCCACAACAGAATAAATAATATAACACTAAATTTTTTCAACAACTTTTTAGTAAATTATTGTTCCAAATATATCAACTCACACCAAGCATTTCAACCATCACAACAATAAGAACCCCAACAATAGTATTTACTTAAATACACATATTGGAAAAATACACTGCTTCGCTGAATTAATTTCATATTCAAACTTACACATAAATTTTCAAAACACATACAAGTTGTATATGTGAAAGTAAGGCTTAGAAAAACACTTACATTCCCAAAACAAGCATATAAAATAAATTAACCCCGGTTACCTCAATTCCAAGCTTAACCTTAGCTTAAGGAGCACAACCCGTACAATCACCGATCACAAGAAGGCTCTACATTATCATAATTAAAGCTTATAATTTCCTATACAAATTCTAATAATATATTATAATAACAAAAATTGAAACTGACAATTTGGGGTTTAATTTTTTTTTTTTTTTTGAATAACCATTTTGTCCTTTTCATATAAAAACTAAACCAATAGAAATTCCTATATAGTGATAATATATACATATATGCTTTACAAAGTAAAAGTTTTCTCTATTATTTCCATGTGTAGTGGCATATGCATGTATTTATTTATATAAAACTAACTTTTTCCTATCTTTCCTTCCAGGTGCAGTGACTGACACGCACATTTATATATATTACACCAATACATATCACACGCACATTTATATATATTACACCAATACATATCATATACTCACACACAAAAGCTTTTCCCTTATCTCCCAAAGGCATCAATGTATATATATATATCAAAGTACAGCTTTTAGAATGTGTATATGTATGGAAGCAGATAATCTCAGAAGCGCCCCCTCCTTTTCCCTTAGTGTCCTCATCTCAGCCGTTTAAAAAAGGATCTAATGGTCCAGAGCATTTTTTTTAAAACACCGCATGTGGTATAAATACCGCATGTGGTACAGATGAAAAAATGATGTGTGTCTCTCTAGACGGTTGGATCAATTTTTGGACGGCCAGGATTCACGGATACTGAGGGATACTGAGGGGAGGGGAGGGATACTGAGGAAATCCGAATCCGTATATGTATAGTAGGCTAATGCATGACCACGTGCATAATATATATTACTTTATTATTCTCTTTCTCTTTCTTTCTACTTGGTGCAGCAAAGTATTCTCTTATATATATTTATGCATTCAGTTTCCTTTTTCTCTCTACATATGCAACTACTTACAACACATACGGTTATATATATACACACATACAAAAAGCAAGATCTTCCTTTTTGACTTTTATATACTCTTATTTATGACAGCAACTAAAAGGGTTAATACTCAAAATCATATATAATTTATACACACACACAGTAAGCTTCTCTCATTCTATCCCCAAAGGCAACGTGGACATATATATATATAGCATAGATAGTAACTCTTCCCAAAAGCAGCGATACAACCCAGCAAGCTTTTTCATCTATATATTTATATAGATGCAACACGTTTTCCTAAAGTATCAGTAAATAAGCCAGCGACCTCTTTTATTTTATATGAGTAACTTTTCCTATGCAGCTATATAATTGTGTGTGTGTGTGTGTATATACAGTAGTTTTTGCTATGAGTAACTTTTATTTTATATGAGTAACTTTTCCTATGCAGCTATATATTCATAAACAGTAGTTTTTGCTTTTAAGTCTTCCTGGAAACTTTGCCAATTAGAATGGATATACAAAGGTTAAACCTCCTCTGTTTATGCTTCCAAAAACAGAGAACTACTGCAGAGATACATACTTACAACACAATGAAGCTTTCTCCAACTTTTCCTCTGCTTTGTGAGTTTAAAACAGAGCAGCAAGAATGGCTATATCACTATTCGAATCTCTCTCTCTCCTTCGTTCCCTCTCAGTCTTTCTCTCAGTCTTGGACTCAGCTCAACTTCTTGTTTTTCTGTTGAACTAACGTGAATGGAAGGAGATCAGGGGAAGCTGTGATTATATAACAGGCTAAGGGTCTGGTCCAGGAGGCAAGACGCTGGTTTGAGGAGAAATGGGGAAAAACACCAAAGTAGCAACTTTTAACAAAAATTATACTTAATTGGAGCAGGTCCAAAATTTTTTTCCAAACTAAGGCAGTCAAAGGCGTCAGTTGACTGACGCCTCTGCTGGCCCCCACCCCCCAACACACACATACATCCCCCTGCTGGCCCCACCCCCCTCCCCAACACACACACGTCCCCCCTACTGGACCCCACCCCCCAACACATACACACGCCCCCCAAACGGGTGTGGCTCCCATCCTCTTCTCTTCCTATCCATTTCCCATCCTCTTCTCAATCTTAGCCGTTGGATTGAAATCTGAATGGTTCAAATTTAATCTTTTATAAAAATATTATTTTTATATTAAAAAAATATTAAATTATCAAAAATAATACTTCTATATAATATTAGACCTGAACGGTTAAGACTTCAATCCAACGGTCGAGATGAGGAAGATGATGGGAAGTGGATGGAAAGGGAAGAGGACCGTAGCCAACCCACCCCCAAACACCCCCGGCCCCCAAGGAGAGAGGCGTTAGCCACGGCTGGGCTGACCGACGCCTCGCTAGGCGGAGTCGGCTGATCGACGCTACCTATCAAAGGCGCGCTTTTCGACACCGTTGAGGCGCTACCAACCGACGTTTTGATTACTTATTTTGAGAAAATTTTATGAAATTGCTCCGATTAGGAATAATTTTGTTAAAAGTTGCTACTTTGATGCTTTTCCCATGAGAAATGTGCAGCGGTTTATGGCGCTGGTCTCGAGGGGTGGGATCGGGGTCTCATGGTTGCTGATATAAGAGGCATGGCTTGCTGTTTGCGTGTACAGAAGAGACCGAAAGCAGGATTTAGAATAATTTTGTTAAAAGTTGCTACTTTGATGCTTTTCCCATGAGAAATGTGCAGCGGTTTATGGCGCTGGTCTCGAGGGGTGTGGGACTGGGGGTCTGCGTTTGCTGATATAAGAGGCGTGGCTTGCTGTTTGCGTGTACAGAAGAGACCGAAAGCAGGATTTAGAAGTATGGTGAAAAGCTGATTTACTAATTATGTTTCCAGCAGTTTTTTTTTCTCCTTCTTTTTACGTGTTCTGACTGAAAGAAGATTAGAAAAACTGAATTAATGGATATTGTTTGGGTCAAAGGAAGAATAGGCTCTTGATAGTGTGTTGGGCCGAAGAGATCAACTGAATTGGGCTGGCTATTATCACATTGAGGGCATGTCTATATATATATATTTTGTACAGATGAGCTTTAGGACCAATAGGTATTATTGAATAAATATTATATAAATGCTAGAAATAAATTCTTAATTTAATATAAGGTTTTTTCTTTATCAATTTAATTCCTCAAGGCCATCAAATATAATTTTCTATTTTTTTTATAATAAATACATTTATCATATATGGTTCTTTCGTAATCATACTTAAATCCTAAAATTTAAAAATAGCATGTTACACAAAACAAATTTACCGCCATTATTACCCAACTCCCGCTCGGCTCCCTTTGAAACGAATGACGCCGGCAGAGATGCAAATAAGAGTGAGAAAGGTTTATGTTACACGTGTGACGAAAATTTTTCGCCAAGCCATCGCTGCACAAAGCGACAGTTAATGATGATGGTGGAGGATGATGAACCAGAGGAAGACGTAATACCCGAAACAGGTGAGGATAAGATAGATGGAACGATGCACCATTTATCACTATCTGCCTCAAAAGGAACTCATGGTGCATCCACGATCCGGTTTACTGGCTCGATTTTGGGCACTGAGGTACGAATCCTTCTTGATGGGGGAAGTTCAGACAATTTTTTACATCCCCGTATTGTTCAACATTTGGGTTTGGCGGTGGAACACACAAGAGAGGTGCGCATAACAGGCTTGTTTCCACCCCTATCCATTGTTCAGACTAATGTATCTATTGTATTAAAACTAGGGTATTAAAAGGGAAATTTTTTTTGTGCAAGTCTCGATTGAAAGAGATGGAGAAGAGGCTAAGGTACTCTAGCTAGCTTAAACCTTCACACCATCATTGATAGACACACAAACTCACATATATGTGTGTGTGTATAGACACGCACATATATACATACACATATATATAATCATCAAAAACCAAACATACTTGAGAGAATAAAATAGGGGTATTTTAGGAATAAATTGACAAAAATTAGAATGTTGTCCTATAATTAAAACAAAAACCAACTCTAAAATGGTGTCTTTTTATTAGGACCGGAGGGAGTATAACTTAGTCTTTACACTTTAACTTGGCCTAACCTAGTCCCTAAAGTTTTAACTCAGTTGTAACATCTCTGAATTGTCTCACTTTAATTTAGTTCCCATAATCTAAACCATTTTATAATTTAGTTTTACATTGACACTGAGCGCAAAAAATTAAAATTATGAGCGCAAAAACTTCTGATTTGTTTTATTTTTTAATTCTACATTTATTTTTATAAATATATTACTCCCTCCAGTCCTAATTATAAGACAACATTTGAGAGTTGGTTTTGGTCCTAATTATAGGACAACATTCTAATAATTGTCAATTTTTTTTTCCCTAAAACACCCCTATTTTATTCTCTCAAGTGTGTTTGATTGTGCGTATATGTATGTGGACGTATATACTTTTCCAGCTAACGAAACTTTTAGATATGTGTGTGTGTGTCTATGTATGTATATATGTGTGTGTCTACATATGTGTGTGTATGTATGTATGTATGTGTGTGTGTGTCTACACACATATATTTTGTGTGTGTGTGTGCGCCCATATATGTGTGTATCTACATATATGTATGTATGTATATATGTGTGTGTCTACACACATATATTTTTGTGTGTGTGTGTCTATACACAAATATATATGTATGTGTGTGTGCACACAAATATATACAGACACACACCCACACCCACACACACACACATATATATGTGGGTGTGGGTGTACTTTGTGTGTGTACATATATGTATATTTGTGTGTGTCTGTCAATATGTGTGTGTGTACAAATATAAACACACACACATATATACATGTATATCTTTGTGTGTGTGTGTGTTTATACGTGTGTGCCTATATGTACACACACACGTGTGTGTGTATCTATATGTATACGCATATATATGTATATATAGTTAGACCATTATTTCAATTAGATGGCATGTGAAAAGAAAAATTAGGTTGGAGAGGCATGTGGTAGGAGCTATTGATTTACTTTCACTTAGGTCATTTTAAATTTATATAAGGAGGAAAATTTTAGGAAAATGAGTAAAATTAACTAATTTAACTTCTTTCCTTAATCTCATCAAAATCGGTTAAATGTGTTTTATAATTACCAGCGGAGGGAGTAGTACTTTGAGAAATGGAAGCTTGAACGATGAAGATGACATGACGGTGGGGCCGGGGGGCACGCTGACTCGGTGGCGGTTTGGTAATTAGGACTGCTCCCGCAACGCAGCGTTTTAACTTCTAAGAGAATTTGGCTGGGGCGTGAAATGAGTGGAAAAAAGAGCGCGAAAATGGAGCCCGCCATACGAAAAACATGAAAGCAAACAAAAGCACACAAGCTGCGAATTTGAAATGTAGCCAATTTCGCCAAAACCCAAATCCTAAAATTTTCGACCCTCTCTCCATAGCGGCATTTCCAAACCATTTTCGTTTTCCTCTCTCCTTTCAAAACAATTTTACAATCCAGACATGGCGCTCTTCCTCCTTTCTAAATCTTATTCTATAAAACTCATTTCGCTCCTTCCCACTCTCATCCCTACCCCTGCTTCTTCCCTTTCGTCTTCATCACTCTCCTCTCTCTTCCAACTGAGACCTACCTGCAAAATCATACGGAGATGGAGACTCGCGCCTCGAAGAGAAGAGCAGGGGCCAACGCCTTAGCCCAGAACCGATCACCTAAAAGGAAGCGTGTGGTTTTGGGGGAGCTTCCCAATTTATCCAATCTTGTTGATCCTGCATATTCGAATCCGGGGTTGGAGCCACGGAAACCAAAATATCGAAGGAATACGAGGGCCAAGAAGGCCGCGGCGTCCAAGAGTAGCTTCTCTTTGGGGGATCCCAAGTCGGATGACGCCAAGGCAATTCGCACTGATGCAAAGTCAGGCATTGATGCGAATTCGGAAGATTTGCAAGATAGCGAGCCTTATGTTTCAGATATTTATAAGTATCTTTACAAAATGGAGGTAATTCTTAATCTCCTTGTTGCCTTGGGTTTCATAAACGGAATCAAGTTTATTGCTTGCCATTCATGGATTGGGCCATTACAAATGGACGATTAATGATAACTGGTCATAGCTCATATATATTATCATAACTGGATATGATTCGTTCGTCAATATTTCTTTTGAAAACTTCATTTTCATTTGGCCATATGATTGTGTTTCAATGTTAACCAACTCTCCCGATTGCTTATCTCTCAGGCGGAGCCAAAGAGAAGACCAAAGCCTGATTACATAGAGAAAGTTCAGAAAGATGTTACTGCCAACATGAGGGGAATACTGGTTGATTGGCTAGTAGAAGTTGCAGAGGAGTACAAGCTTCTCTCTGACACCCTTTACCTCGCCGTTTCATACATTGATCGATTCCTCTCTACCAACCAAGTCCCAAGGCAGAGGCTTCAGCTGCTGGGTGTTTCATCTATGTTCATTGCATCGTAATACTTCAGAAACTGCCTGTATCTCTCAGAGTTCTGTTCTCTTTGTCCGGATTAGCGTTGTAATTCCATCTCATTCTTCTATGTAGGAAGTATGAAGAAATTAGCCCTCCTCATGTGGAAGAGTTTTGTTACATCACTGATAATACATACAGGAAGGCAGAGGTATTCTACACTTGTTTTTCAGTCAGTATTACTTGTCCTCTGTGAATTGGTGGTGGTTTGATTTTTTGATTTCCGTTGATCGGGTCCTCACATTTGTTCTATTGCTCGCTGCTAACGATGTAGGTTGTGGAAATGGAGGCTGCTATACTCAAGTCTCTGACTTTTGAAATGGGTAGCCCCACTGTGAAGACGTTTTTGAGGTAAGAATTCTCTGAAATTTTTCTGGGTTGTAGTGTTCAAGTAAATTCCTAATTCCGATTGGATGATATTGAACTGATTGTGTGATTATGATTGTTGGTACAGGAAGTTTACTGGTATTACATCCGAAAATCAGAAAGTAAGTTAAGCAAATATCCCTCTGCTTTTGTGGCAATTGAAAAGCTTTGCGAAGTTGACTGATTGTTGGCACTCTTGTTTCAGACCCCAAATCTGCAGTTTGAGTTCGTTTGCTGCTATCTTGCCGAGCTAAGTCTGTTGGATTACAATTGTCTTAAATTTTTACCTTCACTGGTGGCTGCTTCAGTCATATTTCTGGCCAACTTTACCATCCGGCCTAAAGTTCATCCCTGGGTAAGTTTTTGACCCTCAGGATAATAATTTAGTATAGCTTTAAAAAAATGAAGTACTCGTAATTTAAAAATCTGTAATGTGAGGCATTCGTTTATCAAGTGAATTACGTGTGACAGAATTCAGCCCTGCAAAAATGCACGGGATATAAACCTGCTGAGTTGAAGGATTGTGTGCTTATCTTACACGACTTGTACTTGGCAAGAAGGGGAGGATCTTTGCAAGCTATACGGGAGAAATACAAGCAGCACAAGGTAAATCCTTGATTTAATCTTTTGTTTTTTCATTGGATTACTTTGCTTTCAGCCGTAAGAGAATGAGGTGACATCATTTATACGAACAGTTCAAATACGTGGCGATGCTGCCTTCTTCTCCGGAGATTCCAATTTCTTACTTTGAAGAAGCATAATGGCACATGTCAATCAAGGTACATAACTATTAGGATCTGCTTCAACCTCAACTAAGCAGAAACCATCATTTTTTTTACCAACATGATCTTGGTGTGTTGTTTTATGCAGTTGGGAGTTGTCTGACTAAACTGACCTAAAACGCCATCAAATTGATAGAAGTTAATATCTTTTGCAATGGAGGACATGGATCTCCCGTTTGGGCATACACAGGAGGTGCCTTTATTGTTAATCCTGTACAGTGGTCAAGAAACGGTCTCCCAAATATAGAATGTTTATTGCCTTCTGCTTTGATGATTATCGACATGTAAAATGGAACACTGTCAAGCCCAGTCTCGCGATTTCACCTCAGGAATTTTGATATGAAGTTTGCTGGATGAATTTCCTCGCAATTATTTTTATACCTTAAATTAACAATAAGGAGCCGGGAATTTAAATCAAGAATAAGTTGGGTCTTCGTTGCTATTGTTACTTCCTTTCATCTTTCGTGTGGTTATCTCAAATTCAATTCATTTATGTTCTTTAGACTGGCCATTCGCCTTTTTTTTTTTTCTTTTTATAATGTTTCTTTGTTATTTTGTACGAATTTCCCTAGTGATATCACACTTGTAATGGAAGAACGAAGTCTAAAACCTTGGAGAAGTGTTAAGTATGCATTCAAGTAAAAAAGTTTCAAAATTTGTGGTTGTAAAAATTAATGTTGGCTTTATGTGAAGAAACAATGTGTGAACTGAGGGTCATAGAGACTAATTTATAAAATTTGGTCATAAATTTGTGTTATGTAGTTCCAAGGTACTATTCATCTTTTACAACCTCTTTCTTGCTGGAGTAACTTCTAAAGATTACAATTTTTTTCTTAAACGAACCTGTTCTAGTGCACTGCAGATGAAAAGAATTGTGTAAGAGCAAACGAAGAGAATCTTCTGATTGTAATGGTGATCTTTGACTTCAAGACAGTTCTTTCAATAGAGATCAAGGTTATTAAATTTGGATTGGATACTGAATTGATTGAGATATTGGATTAAAAGTTAGTAGGTTAAATTAGAGTTAAATTGGAACTAATTTAGAACTAAATCAATAAGAAAGTGAAGATTTTAAGGCTATTAATATGAAATTTTTAAGACAATTAGAAAAATTGAATTAAATTGATTTTTAAAATGAAAAATATTGAACTAGTTATGTGGCTGGTGGACCAATTATGTGACCGGTTTACTGGTTTTCGGCTCGAATCGGCCAATCCAATTCAGTTTTAATAACTTTAATGGTGGCTTTTAGAATTTGTGATATATTCCCTCCGGTCCTAATTATATAAGCATATTTTAGAGTTAGTTTTGATCCTAATTATAAGAGCAAGTTTTAACTTTTGTCAATTTTTTCCTATAATACCCCTATTTATACTTATTATTAGGAGTATTTATATATGTGTGTGTGTGTGTATATATTTGTGTTTATGTGTGTCAATATATATATGTGTAGATATATGTGTGTGTGTGTGTGACACACACACACACACATATATATCTATATCTGTGTGTGTCTATATGTATGTATGCGTGCGTGTGTGTAGATAGATCTATATGTACACACACACATATGTTTATATAGCAAGACCATTATTTCAATTAGAAAGCGTGTGGAAAGGAAATTAGATTTATATGTATACACATGGCTATATAATACTAAACTAATATGTCATGGACGTCTAACGTAAGGCAAATTAGAAACACTTATAATTAGGGCAACTTATGTCATTTTGAATTTATATAAGGACATTTTAGGAAAATGAGTAAAATTAACTAATTTAACTCCTCTCCTTAATTCTCCCAAAATCGGTTAAATTGCTCTTATAATTAGGACTGGAGGGAGTATTAGATTTTAGTTCATTTTGTCCATAGATCATTCAAGAATTTGGTGAAACTCTCATTCTAATGAATTGTTTTTGTTTTTTTTCTAAGATTCTAATGATTTGTTGGTCTATCCATAAAATTAGACGTAACTGGATTGAGGGGGAAAATTGTTGGGTTGGTTTTATGGGCTTGTTTGAAGGTCTATATGTTTTTTTGGGTGAATAGATCATTATGTTGGAGGGAAAATCACGGGCCGTGCCCTGACCTTGGTGGGGGACTGATGTCGAACCCCTCCAAAACTTTTTTATAGCAAAAAAAAATAAAAAAAAAATCACTCAGCCCAGGGATCAGGAAAAAAAAATCTCATAGCATATTCCTCAATCAAAAAGCTTCATAGGAATTTCAATGATATTAATTTTGAATGTGAAGCTACCTTCTTGCCCTTAGCATTTGATATTTGGACATGATATGATATTAAGTTATATGATTAAGTGTAGATACTTATCAATCATCACTTCATGCCTTGTTTTTTTTTTCCCGGTTGCCTATCCGGTATCCAGAGCTTTGCTCTGATTAATCCAAATCCAACCCGAGTCACGCATCTAGCTATGGTGGGTGAATCTCCCAGTGAGGTTTTTCTGCATTCATAAGGCTTGAATTCAAGACCTTGCTTAAACGACACAAGCCGCTTACCACTTGTGCCAACTCTCGTTGGTCATGCCTTGTTAAAATAACACATAAACTTGTTCAAATAAACACGTACAATTATTATTTTTATAAGTTGTCATAGTACAATTATTATTTGTATAAGTTGTCATAGTAGGTATATAAACTTATCAAAATAGGCACACATACTTGTCAAAGTATGCATATAACCTTGTTACAATAGACAGGGGCAGACCCATAAAATTATTGAAGGGCGGCACCATTGGCGGGGGGATTTGGAGATTCAGGGCTGCCCTCAAATTTTTTTTTTAAATGAAAGTTTTAAATGCATTAAAAAACAAAAGAATATAAATAAGAAAAGAAAAGAATGTAAAAAATATATATTCATGAAATCAAGTGAATACTGATGATGTAATAAAAGAGACAATTATTTTACAAACCTATCATTTAGAAAAGTAAGGCTAAGTGCTGTTAGAAATGCAATTACATAAATTACAATGAATGGTGGGCACTCAATTAGTTTAAGTACATATATTTTAATAACAAAAGTATATTATAATAAAAATAATTACAATGTTATCATTTTAAGCCTTATTTTTTGGAATTCCATCATAATTGCATTATTATCAATATTATCAAATACATCTTTTTTAATATAAGGCACTAAACAATCATTCAAGCATTCATCCCCCATCTGATTATAAAGTGCAGTCTTGATGTATTAAGAGTATACATTTAATTTAATGGTGGATAATCATTCAAATATGTATTATTTATTTATTTATTAAGAAAATCTCAAATTCAAGGGGGGCACTTGCCCCCCTTGTATATAACCTAAGTTTGCCTATGACAGTAGACATATATACTTGTCATTTTATAAGTTGTTAAAATAGGCACATAAATTTGTCACAATAGACATACATTTGCCATTTTACTAAGGGCAAGAAGGTAATTTTACACCCAGAATTAATATCAATGAATTCCCTATAAAGCTTTTTGATAGAAGAATCTGTTATGTGACTTTTTTGTAATTTTTTCTAGTCTGTAGGACCTAAGTGTGATTTTACCTATGCTGTAATGTTTTTATTAAAGTTTAGTTTAGTTGTGGATTGTGATGGACAGATCGCAGCTTGTAGTTCCATTGCTGGAAAAGGAACTAATAATTGGAGATCATAATTAGACATGTTCATGGTAGCGCTTTTGATCCGAGTTTTTCTTCACGTATTGACATTTACGAATGAAACTTTGCTTTTGAGGGATGAAGAAGGCCTTTTGGATTTTAAGATCAATAATGATGTCTTTGAATTTGGGGGGCAAGGCTGGCAAGTTATTATTAGATTCCATTACGTGGGAAGTCATTGCCGAATTAGAGAATTAACAAACCAAGACAATTATAGAATATTGTTCTCTTTATCACCTTCTCCTTTATTTTATTAAGGGGACATGACTGATAAATTGAGGTGTTCATTTCTCATCTCTCATTTCTTTCAGGAAAGAAACAAAAATAAAATAAAAATAATACCACGTAAGCATTAAAATTTGAAATTAGTGGTTTTCTATTAAAGTAAATTATGAATTACTATACTCTTATGATTAATACTCCATCCATCCGGTCATAATTATAAGACCTAGTTGACTTTTTTGGAGAGATTAAGGAAGCTAATTAAATTAGCTTAGAGTATTTTTATTTTTTTTCTTCAAACTAAATAGTTTAACTAATAAACTAATATATAATCTGAGAAAACACAACATATGAAATAATTAAGTAATTTATCTAGTTTTTTTAATCTCTCAAAAAAAAAAACTAGGTTTTATAATTAGGACTAGAGGTAGTACCTATAATAAATATTGACGTGAATTTGAGATTTTAAAGTTTATACATGGTATTTTATTGTCTTGTTGCCTTGCTTTTATCACTTTCGTTGTAAAGGCAAGTGGCTCTCCATTTTAAATCCTTCAAATTCATTAATCTGGTCTAGACATGCAATAATCCATGATCCTAAAATTGATATATTTTCGATGATCATAACATTTATTTGATCTAAAGCATCCCAAATCATTTTGAACTTGAAATCAATCCCTTTTAAAATTTAGGGCACAAATTATTTTTACATCTTTCAATAAGTTACTTTTTGTGTTCTCCTTTTTGTATAGTAAAGTCCTAACTCCTAACTATCTCAATCAATAGCTTATTGCAATGGTGAATTCAAATTCTACTTAATCCTAAATACCCTATAGTTTAAAATGAGGTACTATTATTGTTAATCCATTCTACCGTATCATTAAATAGATGAAAAAGTCTTAATGGACAAGGCAATTTTAGGAGCATGAAAACAATTTATTCATACTCGAGAGAATTCAAACAAAAGTGATTTTCAGGTATTGTTTAAGATCACTATTTGAGAGTCTCAAAAACGTTTATTTATGTAAATTTAAACAAAATTTGTTTCACATACTTACCTTATATATTGTAAATCATGATTAAAAAGTTATTTTTGAAGGTTTCAATTGCTATTTCAAACGCGCATATAACTTCTAGCAAGGCATAACAATCAAATTTCTTTACAGTTTTAATGTATAGTAAATGAAGTCCGAAGAATATAAAATTTGTAACTTCTAAGTTTTAACTGTAATTTTTTCATTTTATAAAAATTCCATTTTTTTAAGACACCCTTACGTCAAGAGCTCAATTTCTTTGCAATTGCAGGATCTACAAGGTACAGCAATCCAAATGAAATTCATTGAAAAAAAGGTTAACGTGGAGCTCACTCCTAAAATATTTTTTTTAAGGGCATCCAGTGCCTCAAAGTATTCTGTGTGCATCTAGTACCCTGGAGTATTTTTTAGATGCATCAATTACCCACAAATACTTTTTTGTACAATTTTGTAATTAATAATTTAAGGTGGTGGAGATATAGTTGAAATAATATTTCAAAATATTAGATGCCCACAAAAATAGTTTAAAATACTGAACACATTTAAAAAAACACTTCAGGTTAGCACAAACAAAAAATTAGAGTGGTTGATGCATGCAAAAAAGTTAAGGGCAATTGATTCTCTTTAAAATATGTTTTGAATTTCTACGGTGATGGTCAGTTTTCACTTCACATACGGCAATTTCACTATTTCAGTAAGCGAAGCGAAAGAAAAAAATATGATTTCAGTAAGCGGGTAAAGTGCTGTTATGCAAAAATTTGGTACGCTTACTTTTTGGAAATCCCGCGTTCCATTAAATAATGAAATATATTATCTTAAGATGAAAACCAGGACAAAGAGGGAACGGAATATGCAAGTGGAGAAAGCAGACGGGGGGAATCAGAACGCAATCTCAGTAATCAATTTTTTGACTTGTTTTTTGCGGTCTCTCTTTTCCCTCTCTCTCTCTCAAACCCAAGGAGGTTGGGTTTAGCGGGTCTTCAAAATAAGTTTTGGTTAAAAGTTTAAAGCTTTCTGATTCCCCCTTGGCTGAAATCTGAAATGCCTGTGTAAGCGGGAACAAAAATCAATCCCTGCAAAACTTTCAAAAACCGTACTCTCTCACTAGGCTTCCCAACACTTATCTCTTTTATTTCTTTCTCTTCAATCTTCATTCTCATTCTTTCAACCATGTCCGATCAAGAGAATCGCGGGAGGGCCACTCGAGCGGCCAAGAAGAGGGCCGCCGCCGCCATTGCCGAACAATTTCATGTTGCTACCAAGAAGCGCGTGGTGTTGGGAGAGCTCACCAACTTGTCAAATGTCGTCGTGCCTGAGAAACCATGCCCTGGGGAAGTGATTCGGAAGGAGAAAAGTAGCAGAGTTGCGAGGAAACTCAGAAAAGTGCTACCCACAATCGCGACGCCGCCGTCCAACCTCATTAGTGCTGATGACCCTCAATTGGTTCTGCCTTATGTTTCTGATATTTACGAGTATCTTCTAAAATTGGAGGTAAGAGGGTGTGGCTTCATTTTCGCTCGCCTTATCTGGCACATAAGTTTATACATGTGGGTCACACTATTATTGTTTATAAAGGGAAGACTAAAATGTTGAGCTTTAATTTCATTTTGATTTTAAGACTAGGATCGACGTCTAATGGAGAAGTCAACATCAGGATATATTTAAACCTAGTTCTTTACTTGATCTTCAACTCGCGAATGGTTGAATCTAGTGATTTTTTTGTCTGATGTATATATTTAGCAACTTCACTTCGCTGTTATTTTGTTCTATGGATGGTACCATAAATTTTTGGGGAATTATATACAATTTGGAATTGACACTAGCTTTAGGGTTTCATTCTATGTTAATCTATGCGAATTCAAGCAATTGACTTGGTCTTGGATTCTTTACCTGTTATGATTGTTGGAATTTCTGAAAGATTCAAAGTTCTCGGGCCGTGAAGAACTTCCATTTCTCAAAAAGGTTCTACCTTCACTAATTCTAACTTATTGGGTCAGGCGAATCCCAGAAGAAGACCGTTACCTGATTACATAAAAAAAGTTCAGAGAGATATTAATCCTAATATGAGAGGCGTTCTGGTAGATTGGTTGGTGGAAGTTGCGGAGGAATACAATCTTGTTTCAGATACCCTTTATCTCACCGTTGCTTATATTGACAAATATCTATCCTTAAATGCTCTCAGTAGGCACAAGCTGCAGTTACTGGGTGTTTCTTCAATGCTAATTGCCTCGTGAGTGATTAGATACCTTACTTTACATTCCTTAAACTTGAGATGATTTTATTTATCATCATCATCTCCATGTCTTACTGCTTACGTTTGATTTTTGTTTGTGCTACTAGAAAATATGAGGAGATCAAGCCTCCTGAGGTGGAAGAGTTTTGTTACATCACGGACAACACATACACCAAGGAAGAGGTGATATTTGGGCTTTCATTCTGCTTCTCGTACTCCACTTTCCTTTTGTCTTTATTAACTCCTAACAGCCCTATTGATTCTAAAGGTTGTGACCATGGAGGCTGAAATACTCAAGTCTTTGAAATATGAAATGGGATACCCTACAGTAAAGACATTTCTAAGGCATGAATGCTGGACTCATTTCTTGTTTCCTATTGTATTGAATAATATTCTGAGTTGCACAATTGCTTATCATAAAATTTTTGCTGTGTCCGCAGAAGATTCTGTACAGTTGCTCTGGAGAATTTTGAGGTAGGATAGTCTGCCATTTACACACAATGCCACACTTTTTCACTGTTGTGTATGCCATGTTTGGTAAGTTCAGAGTGTAACGTTCGTTTTTTTATTGACACAGGCTTCTGAACTCCAGTTTGAATTCCTTACTTACTATCTTGCGGAGCTCAGTTTGTTGGATTATAGTTGTGTAAAGTTCTTGCCTTCTTTGGTGGCCGCCTCTGTTGTATTTCTTGCTAGATTTATGTTAAGCCCAAAGACTCATCCTTGGGTAATAACTCAGTCTTGTAACCTTGTCTTGTAACATTAACTTCAAATGTGGGGTCAATTACTGAATGATATTATTTTTTTACAGAACTCCGCACTCCATCTACGCTCAGGGTATAAATCATCGGACTTGAAGGACTGTGTACTGGTCATTCTTGACTTGTATCTCAGCAGAAGAGGCGGGTCTTTGCTAGCTGTAAGAGATAAATATAAACAGCATAAGGTAAGATTTTGAACTAATTTCTACCTTCTCTTCCCACCCCCTTTTCAATGGGCATAAATTACATGTATCTTAAACAAATGAATGAAGTTTTGAAGTTTTTCATCCCACTTTAACGTTGGAGAAAGTTATCCTGATCCCAACTGCATTGGTTGTCTTGAAAACAGTTCAAATGTGTTGCAACAACGCCTTCTCCTCCTGAGATACCTCTTTGTTATTTTGAAGTTACAGAGACAGATCATTAATTGTGGCCATGACCTAGGTTTCAACTGTTGGCGGAGGCTGAGTAGGCAAGTTATAAATATCAGAAGACGAGATTTTTTGTGTGTATGATGATCATTGGATTGGTTGCCGTAATGCTAAGCTATTATACTAACTGACTTAGATTGTAGTTTGTGAAGCGTTTTAGAGTATTCTTCGGGAGGATTCTGTCGGTGTTGGTTTATTTGTGTGTATAGGGGAAAGTTATGTACCAATTTTCTCCCTTGATTGCTCTTATCTGCAGTGAACGAAATTGTCTTATAATTTAGCATGCAATCAGTGGTCGATGTTTACTTGTACAGAACACTATCTCCTACTCTTATTTCTTTCCCATGTAGAGAATGACTGGTAGTTTGTAATTGTCTTCTCTTTTTTCCACTAGATAGTTTCATGTAATTCTATTGGCATTTTATGGACTTGGTTGAATTGCAGCGTTGCATCTTCACATATTTAGGCCATGCCACTCTTGTTCTTGCTTATTTTTTAGATGATTTATAAATTCGTCAATGTGGGCGTGGGGGATCAATTCTTCAAGCTAAAAGCAATCTCCTTGTTTAGTCAGCAAACTTTGTGGGTGCTTAGAATTAACAACTGAGAAATTATTTGATCTTTGCCAGAAAAGAATAAATAATGGAAAAGCTGGAAGCCCGCGAAATGAAGGCGGACAGGATAGGGTGGATTGCGTTGGATTCCAATATAAATTAATAAATAAATTGCTCATGTCTGAGGAACATAGAAAACTGTCTGTTTTAGTATCTAATAAAGCTAGTGAATATCCCTTGCAACGCACAGGGTATTTAAATTTTTTAAATAAATATATAATTTTAAAAATATACAATCCTTTAAATAAAAAGTTGTTGAACTATTAGTAATTTATTTAATAGTAAATAATTGTTGAAAGATAATTATATTTCCACATATATGTTCATGTTAGTAATTTTAGTTACCTAATAATATTGTTTACAAAAATCAAGAAGCACAATTTAACTACAGTAATAGGTGCCACCTTTTGACTGATTTAGCGAAAGTAATTAGAGTTAACTTTAAGGGAAAAAATCATCAAAGGAAAATAAGTCCTGTATTTCATTATCGTATAGTTTTCTCTAATTCTTCATGATATATTCATCATATTGAAAATTCAAAGATTAAGGTAATTTAGTGGCATCGAAAGTTGTGAATAAGGCAAACCAAGCATACGAAAAGGACGAGTCTCCAATTCATTATTTTATAAAGTTTTACAAACAATTTTCAAATTGTTCTCTTGTTGAGAAGCCTTGGTGTTAAAGATAATACAGTAATAGAAAGAATAAATCATTACACAATATCACGCATATGCATAGCCAAGTAAATATCAATAACTCAATAAGGATGA
Organism: Acacia pycnantha; assembly: GCA_025563575.1. NCBI lineage: Eukaryota > Viridiplantae > Streptophyta > Magnoliopsida > Fabales > Fabaceae > Acacia > Acacia pycnantha. The sequence continues at coordinate 4,293,236 of JAMWYP010000022.1, read as the reverse complement.
TTGTGGCTAAAAACATATTCACCTCCTTATATATTTGGGAATATATTGATAAGGAATACACGTTACAAAACAAAAAGTTAGAAATTTCAGGCACTGGGTAATCTTCCGCCAGGCACGTCAAACCTAGAACACCAAATATGCATCTTCAGTCTTCACCACGTACCATTAAGCACAATAAGCGCTGCGTCCAAGCTAATTTCTGGACGGCGCCCTCTTCCATTTCCTGATTTCCATCTGACCTGCCAATGAACTGGGCGAGCGCAAGCAGAAAGGCGTAGGCCAGGAATAATAATGTAGCCAGTGGCGCTGTGCAGGAGCTATAAGTAATAATTGTAAAATAATATATAGCTTGGCATTACATTCGGAAATCCAAGACGCAAACAATATTGTTTGAAAAACAAGCAGAAACTTTGTCGCCATCTTTGTTCCAACTAATGTCAAATATCCCACCATTTCCGGTATATGTCTTCACAATTTTCCCCTCCTTCACAGACCATATATACATGCAGCTATCCATGGAGCCACTCGCCAGATACTCACCATTTGGGCTGAATGCAATGGAATATACAGGAACCCTGAGTTGAAACATAAGCATGTATTAAAATATCACCATTTGCTCAAAATATTGCATGCCCAACCTTGATCATTTTCAGGAAAAGAAACACATCCTGATTTCTGCTAAACTAGCCAATTTCCACTTGATTCGATGGTGCCAAAGAATTAACCTTATTCTGGAAACAATGGTGAACT